>NAJN01001309.1:0-12316 GCA_005059845.1 Cryomyces minteri
CCAGCATCCTCTCCTCCCACGCCTTCAGCGCCGGGAAATTCTCAATGTCAATGCCCGCCCAGAAGGCTGCGGCCACCCAGCCCCAGTGAGCAATGTCAGCTATCGTGCATTTGTTCCCCACTAGGTAGTCCTGCTTGCTGTCCGACAGGTGCTTGTCGAGGACACCGTACAGCCGCCTCGTCTCGTTCTGGTATCGGTTCACGCCGTACTCGATGTGCTCCGGCGCGTATCTCGTGAAGTGGTTGGCTTGGCCTTGCATGGGACCGACGCCGGCATTCATGAAGAACAGCCAGTTGGTCATCTCGTAGAACTCGCGCGAGCCCGGTGGGAAGGAGATCTTGTAGTCGGTGTCGTAGCGGGCCACGAGGTATTGCATGATGCTGCCGGACTCGAACAGCCGGATGGGCTTGCCGTCAGTGAAGGTGTCGGTCATTGCTGGAATACGCCCGTTGGGGTTGATGTCGAGAAAAAATGGCTCTTTCTGCGGGAACGCTGTGAGTCCGTGTTGCAGCAGAGACGGTGACAGATGCTGGGGAGTAGACGCACTTGAGTGTTCTTGGAGATGTCGATCTTGTGAACATTGTACGGGAGTCTGGCACAGTGGTAAGCATGTAGTGGCTTGCATCTTCGTGTGCTTGAAGCTCCACGGCGTATAGACAGCAAGAGGAAGGCTCGCTATTCCCACCCTAGTTCTTCCAAAGTTATAGATATCTTGATGCCATTGGGCGTCTGAGTAGTGTAGAGGTCAATGTTGGATTTATCCGAAGACATGACTGTCCTTGAAGCTGGCTCCAGGTGTAGATTTCTGGATGGTTTGGTTGAGATGAACATAGAACCCGATTCCTCTTGACACGGTGTCTAGCGCTGCCCACAGGACTGACGTTGTTGTGGGGTATATAGGGTATTAGTAAAGTGTACTACGAGGGCATAGAGGGGCAGCATCGAAGTGATTTCAAAGCTCGGCACAGAGCTGCTGGACGCGCCTCCGAGCAGTGTTCTCTATGGATGGAGTGGAATCCACTCCATGGAAACACGTGATATTCCATGGATAGCGTGGAATCCATGGATTCCATGCTATTCCTATTATAGCAGGGATTGTTACCGCCTCTACACGGTCTATATCAAGTCTTAGCATAGTGTTACGGTTAAGAAAACCTTTAATTCCAATTAGTTAATTCCTACTTAAAGTGTTTTTATTGTATATTTCTAATTATACCTTCTTTGTCCTAATAGCTTAGATACTAGTAAGCCTTAATAATATCCTTTATAAGCCTATTCTATCTATTAGATACTATTAATCCTACCTAGCTAAATGTCACGGTTCTAGGGCCGGGTTAGTCTAGTACGTGACTCGGCTTAGGGATACGTTATTCCGAGCGTTGTTTATCCATACGCGTTACTTCGTGTATTTACCTCCTTGTCGGTCAATTTAGTAAATACCATAACGGCACGCTCTAAGACCCTTACATCATGCTTTATATCTACTAGACATTTGTATATCCTTTTCAAGGTAGTAAAGTGCTCTTTAAAAGGATTTAAAGTGTATTATAATCCTTTAGTAATGTTAAATACCAGATCTAATCTTGTCTCTAGTATTAGATACATTAAACTCCCTATATAAGTGTTAGGAAACAGGGTTCGGAACTAGGTTGTGGGATCCCGCTCCGGTTTAGCCGTTGCAGACCGCGCTGTTATATCGCGTTCCTAGCTTCCTGTATTCTAGTCTCTAGCAATTAGCAACATCACCACCGCAATCAGTAGTCGCCTCCTCTGCTATGCAACATGTAATGCTCCGATCCTAACAATTTATATATAACAACGTAACAACATGAGCTATCATAGTAGCAACTCTTCTAGTAGTAGAAGATAGCTCTTATAGATCAACTCTATGTTTGCTACATTTGCTACATTACATTACAACCTCATGTAGATGTAAATGTAATAGGGTCCATGTAAATGTAGCACTTACATCTGCTATATTGATGTAATGTAATGTAATGCCATCACACAGTGTGACTGAATGCGAGATCACCTGTGGATTTGATCGGGCGCTTGTTCTCCTATGAAACTTCCGGCTTTGAGCTCGCGGCGTGGTTCCTGAAGATCGAGAGATTCGTCCAGTGGGATTGCTATTCCAGGTCCAGGGTCCGTTCAGCAGCCCCTAGGCCATCCTCGACTGCCTGTATGCTATTGGCTGGTATTTTGGTCGTCCCTGCGAACTCCGAAACCTTTCTGCTGATTTCCTCCCATCTTATACTAACACCCCACTTGGTGATACATCGGACATGCTCGTAGAGTTTGCGGAACTCTTCCGGCCTGCGGAGAAAGTATGCCTCTATACTTGCAGCATAGAAGACAGTACCGTCCGTCCAGTGAAGCAGAAGTTCAGCCGTGCGCCCAGTAAGGGCGTATGTGAACGCGATAGGCGGGTGGAGGCATGGTTCACTGGGGGCGAGAGCGCGGAGCTTGAGAAAGGAGTTGAGACAGGCAGTCCCGGCGCCGGCACACTGGTTGACGGCAGCTGTGATAGAGGCGTTTTTACCTTCGGACTTGTATTCCATGGTAAGGAAGGGCCAGTACAAACCGTTGACAGGCTCGGATATGTGCGGAAGAGGCGGTTTGAGATGGGCCAGCTTCAGGTCGCCGTCAAGGGAGGTGCGATCGATCCCGAAGGTAATGTCCGGTACTGGGCTAGATATCGATTGAATATAGTCGAGTACAGCACCGTCCACCATCCTTCGTGGTAGAAGGTGGTCCGTCCATCTGATGCCTTGCCTTTGCTTACGTCCGAGACGATCATCATAGGCGTCAAGATCCGCAAGCTGGAGTGCGATGCTGATTGTACCCATTTTTGTTTCCTCATCTGCATCCTCTACATTCTGTATAGAAGCGCATCGCTCTTGGAAGTCTCCAATCTCTTCTTGGTCTTGATCAACTAATGAGAGGACCTGTCGCGCGTACCCAAGTACATCCGCAGGTATTTGAGAGACGCGCTTCACAATCCGAACATTGTTCGCCTCGAGGACCATGGTGAGGTATCGACTGGACGAGGTGGGAATGCGCCCAGAGCCTGAAGTCGAGCTTGCTCTCGACCTCGATGAATTGCGACGCGTAGTAGAAGAGGCACTTGACGCTCTAGATGTTGAGGACATTGAACGTGCGCTTCGCCATGGGCGCGGAGGAGGCGGCGGCATAGCATTGGGACGAGGCTCTGAGCTGTCGTTGACGTTGCGGCCGGAGGAGGATGGAGAAGGCAGGGCGGTCGGTAGTGCTGCGTTCATGACGTGCCCAGAGGTCTGTCCAGATTTGTGAGCAAATAATCCTTTGACCAACTCAACGCGACTACTCACCTCGGATTGCTGCGACGCGCCAACTTCCTCAGACATTTTTGTCTCACGGCGTTTCGCTCTTGACGATCGAAGCTTATGAGGGGTTCTCCTGCGCTTGCTCGCTAGCCTGTCCTGATGCGTGCCGTCTTGAGATTCTTCGACTTCGATGTGGACTTCGGCGTCGGAGCTGCAGCGAGTGCGCTTGACGCTAGGAGGGCTCTTGACGAATGGAGGGAGCTCTTCCACTATCTCAACCGGAGGAGTAGCAAAACCTCTGGTCTTCCCAAGCCACCTGCAAATAGATGGCGAGTCCATGAGAGAAGGGACGGTATGGGTTGATAGTCGTGAGGCTGGAAGCGGCTGATTGTATTGTGCATCGAAGAGAACTAAACAAAGTCATGGCAGCGCAGTAGCTACTGATCGACAGTCACGGATTTGCCAGCAGCTTGGCCGACCCCACCAAAATCATTTCCCGGCGCCGACTAACGTTGAGAATGGTATAATGAACCTAATGGCGTAACGTAAGCGACAGTATGACGCCTGATTCCAGGTCCCCAGCGGAGGGCAGACACCTCTACGTGGTGCTAGGGATCAGTACTCTAGCAGCAGGCATGGCTGCTGCTTGAGGAAGCCAAGATCTGCCGCAAAGAGGAGGGAGGGGCGGTGGTTCGGTCGAGCTGCTCCCACACCCCTATCCTAACTCAAACCTGCACGGAATCCGACTTTGCACCTCTGCGAGGTGTCCCCTGGGCATCATTTCGATGGATACGCGGTGAGGCGTATCTGAACTGATGGCAGGGCAGAAGAGTTGGAAGGGAGGGTCACGGCTTCGTTCACCGCTGGCTGCGACCGCGAACGCGAACCCGCAGCTCACCACCACTCCTCTAGGATCCTTAGGGTGGTGAGCGACCCGTCTTCTCAGAGGATCTCAGTGGCAGTCGTGCGCGACACCTGGCACCGGCGTGGGCGGTCTATCCATAACCAGCAGGCATGGCTAGTAGCACCCGCACACAAAGAGTCCATCACCTCCAAAAGTCAGGACACTAGGCAGAGTGGTGCCCGCCATGATAGAACTGTGAGGAGGTTGTTGGGCTCTATCACTGTCACGCCTGGAAGCTCGGACACTTCGGGTCCAGACAAGAGAGTGTGGATGGGCAGTTCCGTTGCTCTGGCATTGTGAGTATGCGTTCGCACGGTGGCTACAGGTGCTACTAGGGACGGCGGAGGACCTCATGGGCTCTATCCTCTCCGACATGCTCTCGTCCCACATGGGTTTCCTCCATCGATCTCCCCTCTCATTGGCGCTCCTTCGAACCGTCCTTCTTGAACCGTCCTTCTCGAACCGTCTTTTGCGACCCTCAGCAAACAGCAGACAGCAGATCCGAGCTCGCAAGCAACTTATTACAGCTTCCACACATACACACCCTACGCATACGGTCATACAGCACACATCAACGAGCACGCATCAACAAGCACGGATATTGCGACGATGCCCCTGTACACAGATGCATGACTCTCGGTCAAGGCACGGACGGAGTTGGAGATGATGTGGAGTGGGAGGAGGTTTTCCCTTGTGGTTGCGGCCGCTCCTGATATGCCGCAGGTGAATACAGCGAAGGACCCACTAGGTTACTGTTGGGAGAGAGTTGGCACATGAGTATCAGGGCAGTTGGGGCAGGAGATTGGCATAGACTCCACGCTCTACCTGTTGCGTGAGCGTGGTGGTACCACGAATCGGACTCATATCTACACAGTTACCAGCCTCAACGTAGGATGTTTACCGGTGAATTGGCTTGGGGAGCGGCCAGGATTGTACACATGACTGTCACATAACTCACAGCCGGGCCGCTTATCGGCCTGGATCTCCGCATAGCTGCTTTTGGCGGCTGGGACGATGTACGACCAATCAACTAATCAATCAATCCATCAGACAATTTATTGGATATCGCACCTTCGATGGGCTGTTCATGCATGAAACTCCCATGTTGCTCCCATGCACCCGCATCCTTGGGTTTCATACCGGATCTATACTATAGGTACTATAGCTACTAGTTATACAAAGAAACTGTTACGGTCGTAACCTAGCTATATGTTTCTAGTTGTGTGTTCGGCTAGTTATACCACCGCCTTAGCGTTTCCCTTTTATCTAACACACTCTCTATAACTCCCTTCTCTCCTTATGTTACGTCTTATTAACTACTCCTATACCTAGCTGCTGTAGCAATCAAGCCGTGTTCGTGACACTACGTAACACCCAACCTCATGAACGGCCAGACATAGCACATGTCCGCTGTTGCCGCCGTCTCAGCCTTGTCCAGTCCGACTACCTCAGAAGTATGTCCGACAACAACCTCACCATACCGGGCTCTCCGTCTGAACTCGTCATGAAAGTCACTGCAGACCCTGAGTGCTGGCTGCAGTCCATGCAGAACGTGTCTCGGCAGATTGCCGAGCAGGAGCAGATTATCCAGAGTCTCCAAGTTCAAGTCCACGATCTTGAGGAAACTAACCTCCTCCTTACCGCCACCAACCAGGGCACTGTTGCAGAACTCAGGCAACAGCTCGCTCAGGCCCTTGACCGCGCCTCCAATGCTGCACCTGCTGTCCGTCTTACCGAGAAGCTACCTGACCCGGAGAAGTTCGATGGCACCCGATCCAAGCTTCGTCCATTCCTCGCTAACCTACGTCTCAAGCTCCACGGAAACTCCGACAGATACCCTAGTGAGCAGCTGAAGCTGTTCTATGCTTACAGCCGTCTCGAAGGAGCAGCTACCGCGCAGTTGTTGCCCTACGTCCAGGGCAACGTCATCAGCCTTGGCGACATTGAAGCCTTCGTCAAGATCCTCGAAACATGCTTTGGTGACCCAGACCGCCAAGCTACGGCTCAGCGAGAACTTGCTCAGCTACGCCAATCAAACCGTGACTTCCATGCATACCTCGCCGACTTCCAACGCATTGTTGCTGACACTGGCTATACCGATGAAGAGGCCAAGATCAGCGCACTCTCTCAGGGTATCTCTTCCGAGCTACGCAACCTAATGATCCACCATGACCGACCGAAGACTCTCGTCGAGTATACTACGTTGCTCCAGAACCTTGACAATCGCTACCGCGCTGCTCAGGCCGTTGCACCGAAACGCCCGTTCGGGAGTAGTGCTTTCCTTGCCAACCGTACGACGTCTGCACCAAGTACAATGACACGTCCAACTAGCTCTACAGCCCCGTCTCCTGCTCCTGTAGTTCTCACACCGCCTTCTGCTATTGTCCCACCTCTCCCTGCCGATGACCCCATGGACCTTTCGGCCGCCCGTCGCCGTGGCCCACTATCGGTCGCGGGGAAGAGCCGACGAATTGTCCAAGGCCTCTGTATCTACTGTGGAGGAGATGGCCACTTTGCTAGAGACTGCCCGCACAAGCCACAGGGTGGAGTGTACGGGAGATACCAAGTCAGTGAAGCCACCGTCTCAAACGCCGTGGTTGATACAGCTACGGAGGCGGGAAATGCCACTCCTACATATAAAATGTTCTATTATTATATAGATAAAGGAGATTTATTTTTAGAGTAACTACTTAGTTCTACTTAGTTAATTAGTACTACTAAGTAGTATAGAATAACTAAGTAATGTGTAGAAATCCTCCTACTTAGTACTACTAAAAAGGCTTAGCTACTAAGTAGTACCGTACCCGCGCGCTACATACGGGTATCCTATACCGCTAACGTACGGACCGTAATATTAGTAGTTACCTCTTCTACTATGTAATATATAATACTCTAATCCTAATATAACTACTTTTACGGTTTCTCTAAGTTATTTAGTAGCTAGAATAGTTTTACTACTACTCTTCTTAAACTATATAAGATAATTAGACTAACGCACCTAGTGGTTAAATTGTTAGAGCGATGTTTTCATGTTTCGCTAGGATGCGTAAAAGTGGGCATTACGCGGGATCGGGCATCACGCGGGGAATCACGTCATCTAGGCGAGACATGCAAAGACCACGTTCCTCCTCAGGCGTAAGGAGTAAATTAGTTGGTGGCCGTGTCGCTTTCGATGGTCCACCTAATCGCCTCCGTTTGATGCGACCGTAAGGAACGCTAAATGCAACGGCTGCTTTGAGGAGGGAGGGAGATTCGCGTCGCTCAAATGCTTGGAGGGCTTCATAGATACGAGCTTCAACGTCATGGTAAGTAGAAGCCATAGTTGTGGGCAGAAAGCACGCGTCAAAGTACTGGTAAACGCCTTGGCAATTTGGGCAAGCTTAGTGCCCAGCTAGCCCTACAAACTACGACAATTCAACGCCAGAATTCAATGATTGCTAGGCAGCAGGATAAGCAGGTATGCGTCCGAGTAACCGTCGACCCAAATTCTCAATTTGCAGACATTGAGAATATCAAGAAGGCTCTTGACGAGGCTGCTTTGTCCACCTCGAGTTCAGCAGCAATATCCTTCCACTCCATGCTAGCACTGACTCGCAAAGCGACAGCAGCGCTTCTCTGACTCTTAGAGAGCTTCTTGTATCCAGCAGACGGAGCCATAAGGTGTTGTGGTTGATGGAATACACGTAGGACGATTCAAAATGCGGAGTCGCGGGCCCGTGCACGATTGATCTTCATACGGAACTACGAAGGTACTCCGATGCCATGAGGAGGCCAATTGACTGCTGGGCTAGAGGGCTAAGATGCTCGGATCGAAGAAACCTGATCTGTGGAGTGCTCTCGAGGAGATTTAATACGTCAGGCGCGTTGGCCCTTCGAAGAGTTAACATCCATCTTATTCCGAGCGGGAACGGGATGACGCTCGCCGGGAAATGGCAGCAGGTCTCCCCGCAGCATGCGTCATTGGCGGTCGTCGAGTTTTGACTGTTCTCCCAGAAAGCATCCAAAGTTGAGGAGAAAATCTAGTTTACGACGTTTACACTACTGTCATTTCCTCTGATTGTCTTTGTAGCTACTCTATCGGATACCTCATTCACACAACACAATGACTTCAAAGAGTGGTAATATCGTTGTAGCATTCGATGCATACGGAACCCTCCTCTCCACAGAATCGATTGCCAAGAAGCTATCGTCCCATTTTGGGGAGGAGAAAGCAAAGACTATCGCAGCAGAATGGCGGAAATACCAGCTGGAGTATACATGGCGTCTGAATAGCATGAGTAAGTCGAAGTCCTCCATCGCACCACACCGCTGACTTCGCTGTCTCGCAGATCAATACCAAGACTTCTCCTCCATCACCCTCAACTCCCTCAAACACGCCCTTAAAGAAGCCAGTGTGTCCTTGGAGAAGCAGGACGTCGATGACCTGATGAAAGCCTACGACTCTCTCTCCACCTTCCCAGACGTTGCACCTGGCCTTTCCAAACTCGCAGACACACCCGGTATAACCGCCGTCGTCTTCTCCAATGGCACCAATACAATGGTGTCGAACTCCGTCCACCACTCTCCGGATCTCTCTCCACATGCCAGAGTATTCGAGCAGATTGTCGTGGTCGAAGAGGTAAAGAAGTTCAAGCCCGCGCCGGAGGTGTACACGCATCTGGCGAGAAAGGTCGGGAACAGTAAGGATGACATGAGAAGTATGTGGCTTGTTAGTGGAAATCCGTTCGATGTTGTGGGTGCAAGAGCTATGGGGATGCAGGCTGCCTGGGTGGATCGAAGCGGGAATGGTTGGACGGACGAGATGGAACAGGGAGACCGCGGGCGGCCGACCGTGATAGTCAAAGGACTGGGTGAGATCGTTGATGCTGTGGTGGCGCATGCTGGAAGTAGAGTAGGATGATTCACGTCTGGCTTCCGAGGTCAACGAGTGCAAACATATTTGGCTATGCATAGTGTGTGTGTATATCATCTGAATTGATAACGTCTCAAGTGTTCTTTCCTTTCTATTGGGGGGTATGGAGAGATTGCGATGAAAAGAATCTAACGGCTCATGCGGTTCGGCTCCCCTCTTGATCAGATGAAACCGCGAGAGGTTCGGGCACCTGTTCGAACGTTCCTAATTGCAAACTCTTTGCAGCAATTTTGCGAGAGGTGCTAGGACTATGAGACCGCTGAAGCGCGTGTGTGTGAGCGATGAGTATGTATAGTCTATACGTAGTTCCTCAGTCTCCATGGTGTAAACGAGACCCGGGGGTAAGATGACGGGTTGTATCGATCTCCCTTGTACTCGCTGTGATCTCAATGCCCCGTTTCATCAACTCCATTGACATGTACCACAACATCGTCTGTACAATGCCTACTAAGGGCTAGAAGGGTAGTCACCACACTGACAAGGCTATCAAAGCTGGAATTGTCGTTGCGCACCTTGTACATGGCGAAGGATGGGCGAAAATTGGTGAAATCTTCCATTGCGATTCTTCCACTGCCGAGAGGATATCTGAGCGAGCCCAGCAGTGTGCTAGTAGTCAAGAACTACTCGACGTTCTTCAGAACCTCAATGGGGCTCCTCATCTACGACGACGTAAGCGCTTTCCACCTGGTTCTGAAGTATCCAACCTCCTAAGAGACCTCTCGCAGCAAGACTCAATTCGTCAAGACCTTCCACACGAAATCGTCACACAGCTTGCAAGCCAACAGCTAGGCTTTCGAGTTCCACGAACTACAGGCCAAGACATCCTTCATAAACACCATCGGACATTCAAATACACGGCTGTTATTAAGCCTGAGCTACTAGCTTATCACAAGGCTGCCCGGGTAGCATTAGCTGAATGGGCAATTTCAAAGCTTCAGCAGGGAGATATATTCATCTTTAGTGATGAGATGAGGGTAGAAAGCGAGCAACACACTAAGATTCCTAAGTTTTCTCGTCCGAAAGGCTCAAACCCACATTATTTCCAAAGGCCATCCCAGAAGACCTTCCAAAGCTTCACGTTTTGGGGCTGTGTAGCTATTGGCTATAGCCTAGGGCCGTGTCATATATGGGGGAAGGAGACAAAGGAAGAGCAACAGGCTACACAGCAGGAGTTAGATGAGGAGAATAAGCGCTTAAGGACACGCCAAGGCTACAAGAGAAAGCGTGCTTGTGAAGAAGGTACAGAGGAACACATGGCCCTTCAAGAGCTCAATGCGAATGTAAGACGTCTCGATCAAGAGCAGTCGCTTCCTTCCGGACGTCATCGCCGGCTTCGAAGGCCGGAACGGGTCTTCAAAGAAGACTTCCAAAAGCGTGGTAAAGAGACAGTAGGAGGTGCAGACTGGGCTCGTTACAGACGCACTATCCTTGGGCCTCTACCATGGCCTTTCGCAGAGCAGGTCCAGCGCCAGCATCCAGATATTACCGTCTGGGTTATAGAAGATAATGCCTCACCGCATGAAGGAGCTCGTAGATACTCAGTTGAGGAGAGGATAGAGCGTGGAATCCACGTTGTGCAGTGCTCACCACGCTCACCAGACCTCAATCAAGTAGAGTCTATATGGGATCATATCAAAGACGCTATTGAACTTACCCCATTTCGTCTTGATAACGGCCTACTATCTAGGGAGCTTGTTCTGTTTAATGTCTGTAAGGAATAGAGCATGCTGCCATATAGCCTTGTAGATAGTGTCTGTAGAGACTTCCTAAGACGGCTCCAGCGAGTGAAGGACTGTAATGGAGACAACTCCTTCCATGGATAATGAAAAGAGATTTTTACCGCTTATAGACGGCTTGCACGTGACTTCATTAACTCTCGTCATAGCGAGTAATTTCGAGCCCCGTCTCTTCGAGTAGCTTCTTGTACGTTTGCGAAGGCTCGATCCGAGCTTGCCGTAGTAGTACGTTCGTCACGAGCAGTGTATTTAGTGTGTTTATGCCGCCAACCGGTTCGAGGAGTAGAGCTATCATGTTATGTTATGTTATTCATAAGCTATGGAACCCCGACGAGGTAAAAGCTATTACTAGCGCCAGCTAAAACACGTCAACCACTCACGCTCTTACTCACACTCAGGAAGCCACGCATAAATCATCAACACATATGTCGTCAAGGCCGTGTACAGTGTACTCATTACTCATTGCCAACAAAGGAAAAAGGAGGAGTAGGATGATAACATCGGTCCCGCTGCTTTGTTAGTATCGCCTCTTCCATAAGATACGCTTCCTACGTCGTGCCCTTCTTTAGCGTCCAGGCACTCACAGAGGCAGATGAACGGGCAGACAACGTTGTCTGTGCTTAGTACGGGGTTGAGAAGGGAGTAGTAGGGGTTTGGTTGTAGTCCAACCGCTTCGTAGCCTTTGCAAAGGCGATCGTTGCTCTCACTGCTTCGAGGTCCGGTGTCCATTTCTCTACCTCTCCATCGACACACTTACCGCGACTCGTAGCGGTCGAGTACCCGCCCAGGGCAAAGGAGAGGTCTCCCCATCGGTCCTTGTGCGCACCTTGTAGTTCCCTGCGTTGCGTGCACCATCGCGAGCACGAGTAGAGGAAGTGCGGTATAGACTCGACGGCACCGCACTCACACCTATCCGTCTCCGAGCCTCTGATCTTGTAGAGGTATCCGTTTAGTCTTGATCGCCCAGTTCTCAGTTGAGCTAGGATAGAGGCCTCTATCCCAGCCAGCTTGTCGTACAGCTTCCTCGTGTGTTTTCCCGGTAGTGCTCTGTCGATCTTACGCGTATACTGTCCTACTTTAGACGAGATGAAGGCATTTGTCTTTGGCTGGAAGCGAAGTTTCCTAGCCTCTCTGTGTACCACGCTTAGTGGCCGTGCTACTGACTGTAGTGCCGTGGCACTCTCTGTCTCCGTGGCCTTCTTAGCTAGCTCGCGGGCCGCCTCGTTACCAGCGACCTTTGAGTGACCCGGGACCCAGTGTAACGACACGTCCTTGCCCTGTAAGCAGACTTGATATCAATCAAGGCAAATTGCTTGATTTGGCAAGCAAATCAAGCAAGTCAAATCAAGGTAGAGGTCGCCTAAATACCAAGCAAGTCAAGGCGGAGGTCATGCCTTGCTTGGGTCGGCTTGATTGCCTTGATGTACATAAATTTCACAAGTTAGGGATGTGTGAAAGA
>NAJN01000131.1:0-35275 GCA_005059845.1 Cryomyces minteri
GATGCAGCTTTGCCGACAGGGAAGCTTGAACGTTCGAATCTCATCGACGCGCGCGAAGCATATACTCTTGGGAGCATCTGGACCCGGCCTGATACCGCCTTCGACCAGCGCTCCAATCCTCACTTCTCCTGCCACACACACTCCGTCTTCCCAAAGACCATTTGATGCTACGGACCAGCCTCCACCCGGCATCACGGAGGTTGATGTCCAGTATGGCACAAGCAATGACCCCGATGGAAGACGCCATGAGAGCAAAGGTCCGTACCTCGAGCGCAAGTCACATCTTCAGGGACAGTGCATGCCACTGACGCATGCCATTGTACTACACAGCTCACCACCGCTCTCAATCCCTCCACTCTGGAGATCCACAACGATTCGCACATGCACTCGCACCACAAAGCCATGCAGGGCGTACAGTCGAAGGAGACGCATTTTCGGTATACACAACTCCATCCATGCCTCCTTGCCATCGTGCATTGTATCGTCCCAGCGCACTTGCAGCTCTCCGTACGTCACGAACGCAAACTGACTGTCCACCACCACAGCGTGGTGATTACCTCCGATGCCTTCAAGGGTAAGATGCAGCCTGCGCGTCACCGCATCGTCTACAACCTGCTCAAGGAGGAGCTGGCAGCCGCTGGTGGCATCCATGCGTTGCAATTGCGGACGCGGACGCTTGAGGAGGAAGAGCGCAGCAAAGCCAGCGAAGCCAGCTCATGATATGGAGGAGTGAGGTCAGGCAAATGCCAGCAAGCTGTTCTTTTGCGAAACGGCGCACTGGAGTATCTACGCATACACGGTCCGGAAAAGCAGGGAAAACCAATACGCTGGTAATCCTGGACAAGACAGGTGACGCGCGCCTCTTCCGTCGATGCACGATCGGAAAGCCTGATGAAGTGGCCTTGATGAATTGCGGCAAGGGAAAAGAAGATCCTCGGAAGGAAATGCTGTATGGGATATCTGAAGAGCTAAGAAAGGAGTAAACCGATGTTCCAAAGAGATGTTTCGGGGACAGGAGGGCAGGGTGGAAGGACACCCGATTGCAGATCCATAGAAAGTAGAATATGGAGCAGGCAGAAGACAAGCGGTTGCGAAATGCTCGAGTACTCGGATATCACTATAGAGTTTTAGCGTCCAGTCATACGAGTAATAGTCCAGAAGCACCCACCGGACCCGTCTTGTGTGCTCCAGGGCCCGCCGCAAAATACCACGCTACGATAGCCACGACGATGATAATGATGATGAGCAGGACGATGCCCAGGCACCACCACTTTTTCCTCCGCGCCGCCCGAGCGCTGGTCGTTGCTGTGCCGAGGTGCACGACGCCTCCCTTGACATTGCTGTCTGTCTCCACGGCCTTGGTTTCGATGTCCTCGATCATTGGGTCTTGAGCGAGGACGGTCGCGGCGAGATCTTGGAAGAGGTGGGAGAGCTCCTCCATGGTGCGCTCGATCTGCTGGATGGCGTCGTGGCGTTGTTGGACGGAGCGAAGGGCGGCTTGCGACTGGCCTCTGCGATCGCTGTTGAGGAGCTGGAGTCGTGTGTTAGTCTGCATGATACAGTGGAGCGAGTGGAAGGTCACTTGCCGCTTGCTGAAAGATCTGCTGATCCCCGCCACTCGAAATCGCCTCTTGGACCTCCTCCTCGGACGCATCAGGCCTCACTATCCTATACTGTCTGGCCTGCTGCTCCCCGACCTCTCTTCTGAACTGGCTCTCTATGTTCTGGTAGTCGTTGATAGCCTTCTGCAGCTTCCGGTCCAGTCTCCCCACCTGCGGCGCGTTCTGCGGATTCGCAGCGCCAGGCGTCGACTTGATCTTCTTTACGCGCGTCGTCATAGCTCGGTAGCTCCCCATGATCTCTGCGCCCATGCTGTCGACCTGTGCTGTTGTCGTCCCATTGCCAGATACGAAACCCCTCTGGATCCGCGTAAGTTCGTTTAGACGTCTCTCGAGCTCGTCGATTGCTCGATCCACTGCCATGCAGTCCTCAAGTATGCGATGTGAGTCACGCGTCGTAGGTGGGCCATGGCCGTTCGCTGCGCTGTTCAGGGGCTGCATCTCGACATCGGGCTCTGCGTTGTACGTATCAGTCGGTGTCCTCGCTCTTGATGAGGGTATTGTAGCATACCAAATGATGTGCGGCCGTCAGGCGTTCCGTAGCCTGTCTGATGGCCGTATTCGGCCTGTTGACCGTAGTTGCCTTGCCCGCCATACGGATTCGATTGGCCGTAGCCATTGCCGCTGTAGGTGTTGTTGTACTGCGAAGAGGGTGAGTATTAGTCTGAGCGTTGAGCACTTGAAACACATTGTGACATCGAATGAAATAGACTGTGAGCAAGATTAAAGCATTCACTCACACTCATGCTGAAGGGGGTAGTCAGCTCGTCGAGTCGGGTGTTTGTTTACTGTGTCTGAGAAGCTCTTGCGGCAGTAATATGCTCTCTAAGACGGTGTTCGGTACGCAGAATGCAATTGAGCTTCAGTAGCGACGATAAATCTGCAGAGGAGGAGCAGTTGTTTCTAAAAAGTCCTGAAGGTCATTGCCTGAAACGATAGACCCGGGTAATAAGCTGAAAGTTGACGCCAGCTCAGCTCACCTCAGCCCAAGGAGCGGCAGGGTCTCGAGACCCTGGAAAACGCATGGTCCGGCGATTTGACAACGGCAAGGCGACAACGGCGACGCGACAACAGCGATTTAGCGCCAAACAGCAAGGCGCAGCAAGCTCACTCCTCAAGACATATCACTTGAGGTAGTCACAATCGATGAAGCGCTTGGAAGATGGCGTGCTGAAACGCCGTATGCATTGCGTACTCCAACGGCGTCTATCTATAGAAGTGCTGCCGCTTCGCCTCAACGCTTCAACGCCGTGCCTTGCCCTGCCAGTATATCCTGCCAGGCATATGCCCAAAGTCGACTCTCATGCAAGAAAGTATGCCGAAAGATCCAGATTTCGGACCTCGGATCGTCAGTCCATGATGTTCCTGGCTATCATGCCGCCACGTTTGTTGCGTCCGTCGCCGCGTCTCCTTCCGCGCCCCATCTCGTCTTTTCATTCCCGCCTTTCCACTCCTTCTCAGTGTAGCCAAGCCTTCGCTTGACTTCTGCGACTGTCGCTGAGTCGCCGGTGTTCTTGCCGATATTGTCACTGATCTTGACCGCTGGCCGACCGGCGGCTTTTGAAATCTTGATAACGATGTTGAGGGGTATAGACTTCCTACCCGTTGACTCTCGAACGAAGTCGTCTGTACAGCAGCACGTATCAGCTTTCATAGATCTAGTCGTCACGATACACGAACGACTCACTCGTCAAGAAAGTGCCGACGCCGAAAGACGGTTGAAAACCAGCCTGTTCTGCTGCCTGCTTGTACTGGAGGCAAAGCTCCACATTCAGCGAGTCTGAGAACACAATAGTCTTCTTATCCTTGATACCTTCACTATCGTAGAAATCACGCATCACCTTAACGAAGCCCACTGGATCTCCTGAGTCTTGCCGCACGCCAGTAAACACTTGTGCGTAGCTTAGCGTACTGTTCCCGTCTACACCATGGGGATAGTCCACTGGTGCGTGCAACGGTGGTTCTGTAGTGCTTAACGATCCGGTCGATGGCAAATTTGACGCGGCTGCTACTGATGGTAGGGTTACGGCTTGGCCAGACTCGGCGCTGGTGTACGAAGGTATGGGCTTCCGAAACGCGTTCAAAAACACAGGTGTGCCAAACGTGTCTGTCAGGGCAATACCAAGTACCTAGCAATGTCAGCTGCATCCAGAACAATCACACCCTTGTGAGTACGCACTCCTTTGCCAAATGTTGCCAGCCAATATTTCAACGCAGTCTCACTAGCGTTCTCATAGTCGTTTGTGATCGCTGCAACACCCATGAACCACTCATGCGCGACGGTGCCCACCGGTGGTATTTCACTCTTCATGGCAAAATGCACGTTACTCGTTCCCGTGAACTTCCCCTTCAATCCATTTGCGGAGCCCTCTCTTCGAGCCTGCATCAATCCCCGCAGCACCAGCTCCTGCGTATGATAGTCTCTTCTCCTCCTGCTCCCAAACTCTGAGAATAGACACCCATTCTGCAGAAGCTGCAACCCCTTCTGGTATGCTTTCTGTGTTTGCCCCTCGTACCGCCAGTCGCGATCACAGAACTTGAAATAGGCTTCGCTTGTCAGGGCGAGAAGGGGTATCTCGTAAAGGATAGTTTCTACCCAGAGACCCTTCGTATGGAGCTCGATGTCGCCCAGGTCCTCATCGCTGTTTGTGTTGTTGATAGCGTGGAATGCGACATGTATGTGTGCACCGGGGCGGAAGCGGAAGGTGCTTATGTAACGGAGGTAGGCTTCGTTGAAATATGTACACGTGTTTCGCAGGTAGTCCAGCTCCTCATCCGAGAGGGTGATGTTGGCAAGCTCTACATCGAACCTTCATGAGCTGAGCCTAGCACTTTGTGGCCTAGACCCAACGTACTGTCTATTTGCGTCTGGAGCCAGCGAAAGGCGGCACGGTTGAGCTTCATGTCCTGCGTCCGATTCGTGAAATTGTACTCAACGTCTGTGAGAGTGGTCAGCTTAGGTATCCAGCACTCTGTGTCGATACGACAAGCAATACCTACCAACTTCGGGGAAGTATTTGAGGACCGCACACTGCATGGTAAGCTTGTAGAGATCAGTATCTAGGAGAGACATTACGCCTTCAGGCAGTGCGCCGGCTTCGCCATTAGCAGGAGCCATTTTGATGGTTGGCCAACAAACTCGTGTACGCCCTAAAGGCTAGGTATGCTTCGAGGACGACAGCAAGAGAAGCAATACAATGTTGTCGTTGTTCGCCAGAGCCGCATGTTTGGTGATGTTCTACGTCATGGTAGCGCGAAACTTTAAATATCTAGCGCTGCTGGTCGGGGCGGATATCCCTAAGGAGAGGAAGGAGATATAAGGTACCTTACCTTATCTTAATTATCCTCACTCCGGAGTAACAATTATTTTCTCGTCCCTCACAAGCCAAGACTCCTATCACTAAACCGCGCCGTCCAACTCCCACGTCGTTATTATACCTGCTCAGTCCGAAACCTCACAATACAACACTTCACCATGCTACGATGGTAAACTAAATTACCCAGGAACTTCCGATATGTTGAAGCTCACCCTGTTCTAGGTATCAGTCGAAGCTCGCGCAGCGGCCGCTGCTCACACAAAGCATCACTACTGCGGTCAGTCCTGCCCGTAGTACCCGTCCAGCCATCGCCTGGTACGCAGGCACTCATGCGACATCAGATCATGTGAAACACCGCGTTCGATGCTGAATTGGCGAGGGATCATGGAGATTAGCAAACTCATGTTAATCTCAGGTCCTCTTTGCGACCGGCGACACAATGGCTCAGCAAGGTGTTGAGAGACGCGGATTCGCCAAGCACGATCTCGCTCGAACAGGTCGAATGGCATTATATGGCGGATGTGAGCCAGTTCCTGCCCTTTCCATGCCATGGGCTCGTGTACTGACGTTCCAATCCTCCGCAACAGGCATATTCGGCCCTGCAGCAACGACCTGGTTCAAGTTCCTCCAGAACCGAGTCCGCCTACCGAATAAGAACGCCGAAATTCTGGCCCGCGTTGGTCTAGACCAAGTTGTCTTCGCCTCCACAAACATGTTTGTCTTTCTCAGCAGTATGGCCCTCATGGAAGGCAGCGACCCGAAGAAGAAGCTGGACAGCACGTACAAGATGGCGTTGCAGAAGAATTGGCTGGTCTGGCCCTGGGTGCAGCTCATCAACTTCAAATTCGTGCCACTAGACTATCGGGTGCTGGTTGTCAATGTCATCTCGCTGGGTAAGTCAATTGAGCCCAGTGCTACGTGATGAAGCTGCTGACAGTGGTGTAGGATGGAATTGCTACTTGAGCTACCTCAACAGCCAAGGAGGTAAATGAGGAGGTGTGGATTGCAGAGGCTTCTTGATCATCCTTACCCCCATATACCCTTCTATTTCGTATGGCCCACCCTCATCATAGAATTTTGGGCTCCTCGTCCTATAACCTACCAATGTGTCACCCTCCAGGAGAAACCCTGTTGGAAGACGTTCTACGACATACCACACCATTGCTAGATGTGGCCATGCCACGTCCCACACTTCTTTATCCGCGACTCATGATTGAAGCTTTGTCGACAGTGTGACGTGTAAAGTTTTGCTATAAGGCAGCGTAGGCCCCAGACGACTGTACATGAAAGCCTAAGTCCAAGCCCACCCCTGTCCTTGGCTTTGTGCCTGAACCCTAATCTCAAACCCTGGACCCTGACCCCACCTTACTCCAAAACAATCGAGTAAGCGTGTCGGCTTCACGTCCTCCCTTCTACGACCTGTCCTAAACAACCATGCCGCCAGAGGAGTCAAAACCTATAGACCCCAAGTCTTCCGAAGCAGCTGTCGAGGAAGCTATCGCCGAGCTCCAGAAGGCTGACTCTACAGACGATGAAGCAGAAACAGCCGACACTATAGCGACAGACGGCGCCTCTGTCGCATCGAGTTCAGCAGCAAAAAAGAAGAAGTCGAAGAAGAAGAAGCTAAAGAACGCACTCATCGGCGCCAAAGATGGCTCCGACACTCGTAAACTCAGCTCCGGCCAGCTCGAACAGATATTGGAACTCAACCCCTCCCTCAAGGCTGAGATGGCGGATACAGATCCAAAAGAGGCACAAGAGCTGCTGAGAAAGTTGAACATGGCAGATCTTCTGACGGGATTGACGGTCGGTGGCAAGAATCAGAAGGACATGGCGAGCTACAAGTTCTGGCAGACCCAGCCTGTACCTAGTTTCGAGGACAAGGGCGCAGCGGATGAAGGGCCAATAAAGATCGTTGATCCGGAGAAGGTTCCTAACGAGCCAAGTCCGCTGTACGAGGGATTTGAGTGGGTTACTATGGACTTGGAAAACCCGCCAGAGGTATGCCGACAGCCAGGTACAAGACTCAGGAGGCTCACGATTACAGCTCGAAGAAGTTCACCGTCTCCTTCAAGACCATTATGTGGAAGACGATGAGGCAATGTTCCGTTTCAATTACTCTCCGGCTTTTCTTGACTGGTACAAGAGACGTCACGAACTGCTATCCCCAATCCCTGCTAACGTCCTGCAGGGCACTGAAAGCGCCTGGCTGGCGCAAAGAATGGCACATTGGCGTCCGTGCCACTGCGTCCCGCAAACTCGTCGCGTTCATCTCTGGTATCCCAGTCCATCTCCGTGTCCGTAAAACCACACTGTCCTGCTCCGAGATCAACTTTCTATGCATTCACAAGAAACTCCGCTCCAAACGTCTCGCTCCCTTTTTGATCAAAGAAATCACGAGACGTTGCTACAAAGTCGGCATTTTCCAAGCCATCTACACCGCTGGCGTGGTACTTCCGAAGCCCGTTGCGACTTGTCGCTACTTCCATCGAAGTTTGGACTGGGAGAAGCTGCACGAGGTTGGTTTCAGCCCGCTACCGCCGGGGAGCACGCCAAACAGACAGAGATTAAAGTATAAGCTTCCAGAGCATACAGAGACGCACGGATTGAGGTCAATGGAGGCAAAAGACGTTGACTCTGTACTCGACCTCCTGGAACGTTACCTGAGGAGAGTTGACATGGCACAGAGCTTCACGAAGGCGGAGGTTGTCCACTGGCTGTTGAACAGAGAGACCGATCCGTCTAATCAGGTGGTCTGGTCTTACGTGGTTGAAGACTCGCAGACAAAGAAGATCACCGACTTCTTCTCGTTCTATTGTTTGGAGAGCACTGTCATCGGCAGCAAGAAGTACAGCACAATCAGGGCGGCATACCTATTCTATTATGCTACAGAGTCGGCCTTCGACTCCGACTCGTCCGGGCTGAAGGCTAGACTGAACAAGCTCATGAGGGATGTCTTGATTCTGGCGAAGAAGGTGGGCCGCAACGATTCTATACTTCCCTATTGGTGACGCTAATGACGAATAGGCCAACTTCGACGTCTTCAATGCTCTAACACTCATGGACAACCCGTTGTTCCTCGAATCACAGAAGTTCGGTGCAGGTGACGGGCAGCTGCACTACTATCTGTACAACTACCGGACGCCCACTATTGCAGGTGGAGTTGATCAGGAGAACACGGTCAGCGAGCAGTACATGGGGGGTGTTGGCGTCGTCATGCTCTAAGTGCTGCTGGATGTCAAAAGCGATTGGGTGGGGGTTTGCTGAATATCAACATGTGGCATAGCATAGGATTGGCGTATCCGAGTCACACCTTGGTCAAGTGCTTGGAGTTCATCTCTCTGTGCTCGTGAAACGATCTGGCTCAGCTCATCTCCTCCTCCAGCGGCTGCGGCGAAATTCCCGAGGTTAAGCCGTCCTCCGAACTTTTTCGATATCCCGTGTCAATGACCGGCAGACTCATTGACCAAGGCACAACCACTCGACCGCAGCCAGTCGACAAGCATGAGAGTGCGTGAGATCGCAAGGGCGCAGGCCAGTGCTCTTCGCTCGTTCAACAGCGCATTCCGAGCGACTAGACGAAGCACTGTGCTCCAGCAAAGAAGTGCCTCTTCTGCAATACTAAGGCCTCTCGCCGCTGCGGCATGTCCATCCTTCAGATCATGGCAGTCGCAGAGAAGAGCGCAGTCCGGTGCTGCTGCTGCTATGTGGGCTATCCGAGAAGGATCTTTTGGAATCAGTACTAACTGGAAGACAGGCTCGAACAAGCAATTGAGGAGCCCTCGTACCTTGCTCAAGAGACAATCATCGACAATCTAGATCCGAGAGAGGCGGCTCGGCTGAGTAGAGTGCGAAACATAGGGATTGCTGTAGGAGCTCCGAATTCCCTGCAGTAAGACAAGGAGTGGCAATTGACACATTGACCGTCTATAGGCGCACATCGACAGCGGCAAAACCACCGCGACCGAACGCGTTCTCTTCTACACTGGCCGAATAAAGTCGATCCACGAAGTTCGAGGCAAAGATGCGGTGGGCGCGAAGATGGATTCCATGGATCTGGAACGTGAGAAGGGAATCACCATTCAGTCCGCCGCCACCTTCTGTGACTGGGTGAAAACCAATCCCCTTACCAATGAGGAGGAGAAGTACCACATCAATCTCATTGATACGCCAGGCCACATAGACTTTACCATTGAGGTGGAGAGAGCCTTGAGGGTGCTGGATGGAGCGGTCATGATATTGTGTGCGGTCAGTGGTGTACAGAGTCAGACGATCACAGTGGACAGGCAGATGAGGAGGTACAACGTGCCCAGAATATCATTCATTAACAAGATGGATCGCATGGGCGCGAATCCGTTCAAAGCGATAGACCAGATCAACCAGAAGTTGAGGATCCCGGCTGCGGCGCTACAGGTGCCTATTGGAAGCGAAGACAATTTCCAAGGAGTAGTGGATCTGATAAGGATGAAGGCTATCTACAACGAAGGTGAAAAGGGAGAAATCATCCGGGAGACAGACGAGATACCAGCGGACATGAAACAGCTCGTAGACGAGAGAAGAGCGAAGATGATTGAGACGCTAGCAGATGTGGACGAGGAGATCGCGGATATCTTCCTTGATGGCGGCGAACCTACCATCGAACAACTGAAGGCGGCCATCCGAAGAGCAACCATCTCTCTCAAATTTACTCCAGTATTGATGGGTTCCGCCCTCGCAGACAAGTCTGTACAGCCTATGCTCGATGCAGTATGCGACTACCTACCTAATCCCGCGGAAGTAGAGAATCTAGCTCTGGACAAGCGACGCTCCGAAGCACCTGTCAAGCTTGTCTCCTACAACTCGCTGCCCTTCGTCGGTCTGGCGTTCAAGCTCGAAGAAAGCAACTTCGGTCAATTGACTTACATCCGAGTCTATCAAGGTACGCTGAAGAAAGGAATGACGATATTCAATGCTAGGACAGACAAGAAGGTCAAGTTACCCAGAATCGTGCGCATGCACTCCAACGAAATGGAAGAGATACCGGAGATTGGCGCGGGCGAAATATGTGCGGTGTTTGGTATAGACTGTGCGTCTGGTGACACATTCACTGACGGTGGTCTTGGATACACTATGGTAAGTACGAGAGTCTCAGGTGCGCAAGATAAGAGCTAACGTCTCACAGACCTCCATGTTCGTTCCAGAACCCGTCATCTCTCTGTCTATCAAACCGAAGAACACCAAAGATACTGCAAACTTCTCGAAAGCCATGAGTCGGTTCCAGCGTGAAGATCCAACGTTCAGAGTTCACGTCGATGCCGAATCCCAAGAGACCATCATCTCTGGTATGGGCGAGCTGCATCTAGATATCTATGTCGAGCGCATGCGGCGGGAGTACAAGGTCGACTGCGAGACGGGCCAGCCACAGGTCGCCTACCGCGAAACCATCACAGCCCGTGTGCCCTTCGACCATCTGCTCAAGAAGCAAACCGGTGGTTCTGGTGATTATGCCCGTGTCGTCGGCTACGTAGAGCCCACCGGTGCTCTTGGTGAGAACCATTTCGAACAGCAAATCACGGGTGGCACCATCTCCGAGAAGTTCCTTTTTGCCTGCGACAAAGGATTCCAAGCCTCTTGCGAAAAAGGCCCTCTGCTAGGCCACCGCGTGCTGGGCACGAGCATGGTCATCAATGACGGCGCGACTCACATGACGGATTCGTCCGAAATGGCCTTCCGCAACGCCACGCAGCAAGCCTTCCGCAAAGCGTTCATGGCCGGAAAGCCGCAGGTGCTGGAGCCGCTGATGAAGACGACGATCACGGCGCCGACCGAGTTCCAAGGCAACATCGTCGGCTTGCTGAACAAGCGCAACGCCGTCATCAACGACACGGAGATCGGCCCGGAGGACTTCACCCTCTACGCCGACTGCTCTCTCAACTCCATGTTCGGCTTCTCCACCCAGCTGCGCGCCGCCACGCAGGGCAAGGGCGAATTCTCGATGGAGTACAGCCATCACAGCCCCTGTCAGCCGCAGCACCAGAAAGAGCTTGTGGCGAAGCACGAGAAGATGATGGCAGAGAGAAACAAGAAGTGAAGATGGATCCACGAACAGGGAGTCGGTAGGGCCCGGCGGACGTATGATGTTGTCGGCGACGTGGACAGCGCTTCGATGTACTGGTATGTGCGATCTAGGGCCTGGGTGTTACTGAGCATCTAGAAGGCGCTGTTTTGTCTGGGACTTGGGCGGAGTTGGTTGCGCTATAGGGGCACTGGTGTGTAGATATCGGGCATCTCGACTCTTCGGCCACTGCCTCAGACCTAAAGCCACGTTCAAGTCTGTTTCTGACGTGCCATCCGGGCGGTTGCGTGCCGATGGATTGGCCACGTCTCCCTATCCTCTTCTAACTCACATACAGGTCGCCAATGCCCGTCTAGACCGCACCATCATCTCACCATCTGCAATCGAGCAAAGAGGCAGGTTACATGTATGGACGCCCGGGCACACTCAATCACCGTGCTCGTGCACAAGGCACGACACGGCTGAGCAGCAAGGCTGAGGCTTCCTGGCCATCTTATTGGCAGCAACTGCGGAACCAATTGCTGTTGTAGCGACGATTCCAGCCTTGGGCTTTTGGTCTCGGTCCGTTGTTCATCGGTCGACAGGACGGAATAAGAGCCTCAGCCTTCATATCAATGCCGCTCGAGAGGATATATGGCCGACGACCATCACCAGGGACAGCATTCCGTCAGATTGTGTACCAGATCTTGTAAATGTCACCCTGGCATTTTGCCCCGCTGGTGGCTATCCAGTGATCAATTTGTCGCTCGACAACTTCCAGAAAGCAGGCAGAGATCTTGCCACTGGTTGCTACGGCTGCCTCAATCTTACGATGACCGACTTTGACCCGTTGCAAGTCGGGATCGACCCGAGGGCCAGCCGGCCCCTACAGCGACTTCGACTTCGACTCGGGTCCAAGTCCGGTACCCCCGACCCGAGTAGCAATCCAAGTCCAAAGCTGGAGCCTGCCTGAGTGGACTGCACACACGCTGAGCTGAGATGGTCCCGGGGCTCGTAGCAAGGGCACGGACGCCACCGGGCATTGAGAGCGTGTAGAACTGGATAGGTTGGCGGAGGGTGAAGGCGAGGGAGGCAGACCGTCGAGGGAAAGAGTGGGACGGGCTTGAGGGGAGGGCAAATGTAGGGGGCAACAATGGAGGAATAGAGTGGGCAAGCGATGGAGTGTCGAGATTGAGCAAAGGAAGAAGAGAGACATCACAGGTGAGGGAGTGACCTGCAGAAGGGTAGAAGCTAGGTGAGATGGCGTTGACGATGAACTCGAGGATAATGTGAGAAAGTGAGGACCAAGCTATGAGTGAAGACGGAAAGCGATGATGCACAGGCACTGCGTTCTCCACAGCTGCACAGGCCGGCCCACGACTTCCAACACTCGCGAATGGAAGACTCAGACAACCTTTTGACAATAATCGACAACCATTGATTCTTTGCGACTCCTAAGAAGAGGACGCAAGGGGTAGTCTTTCGTTGAAAACGCCCACATCTGCACGCGATGTGCGCCCCGAAAGGGAGTCTAACGAAAAAGCAGCGTTCGGTCCGTGACTAGCGGAAGAATGTCCCAACAGCCTCACCCGACCCAACATCACTCATCCAGTACAGCACATATCCTCTGATCAGTGAACAGGACCTCCGCGTACCACTGAACACCAGGTCCATACAGCCTCACCCATATGTCAATGTATTGTGTTGTGCATTTACTCCCTTCCTCCCTCTTGCTCGCTCGTACTCTTACTTGCTCGTTCTCGTCGCACTGGGCAGCATGTGGACCATCGTTCATGGTGTCCCGTGCATGTGCCTGGCGGTCTCGGAGCGCAGTCAGTGTGACTCGTCCCGTATGAGGGCGACGATCATCGAGTAGAGGTAGAAGAAGAACATGAGCAGGTGGAAGCCGAGTTTGATGAAGGATTCCTGCGAATGCGCATGTTAGCGTTGTGATCGTGTGCGCGTTCTCGGAGCACGGGGAACGATGGGGAGTGAGCGATGGACAGAGATGGAACACGATAGACATACCTTCTTGTGCACATTCAGTTTTCTGAAAATCTCGGTCGCGTCTAGGAGGTGTTGGTTGTCGAAGATCCTGTTACATTGTCAGATGCTGTTCTTGGCACTGCCACCGACAACCAGAGACAATGTGTCGGGGTCGCCGAGAGTATCGTTTGTGTGCGACAGGACTCACTTCTTTCCGTTCCAGGCCAATAGCGGCAGGTTCAGTACCAAGGCGATCCAGTACCCGTTGATGAGGAACAGGAACGTCAGAAGAGCGTGAACGGCGGCTTCGGGAATGATGTAGGTATTGAGGCGGTTGCAGAGGTCGATGGGGTTGATATAGTCACTGTCGGATTCGTTTTGTATCAGCATCCGTATACAGTCTTGAGCATGTTGTGGGATCTGTCTTGAGTGCTGCGGCGACCGTCAAAGCACAGCCAGAGGCCGCGATCTTTGCTCGAATTCGAAAGATGAGGAGCGAAGAAGGCTGGTCCCAACTCACCATTCCAAATCGCTGTACATGATAGTGAAGAAGACTTGTAGAAAGAGGTTGACGGCGTTGATCAGTACCGCCAACAGGTACAGCCATGCTTCTCCCGACATCATGTGGATGTTCGTGCAGCCAGGCCTGCCTTCTCACTACAGTCGGTGTACGGGGGGGAAGAGCCAGGGTCTCCGAAACAAAGATGTTGCTTCGCGTGCGGTGCGGGAGGCCTGGAAGTGGGAGGACTGATAGGCGCGGATGTGTGAGAGGTAGTTTTGTGTACGATAGCGGCGACTGTAGCGGGTCTTGCACTGGGTCTCTCAGAGGCAGCGAGATGGCACGGTGGAACGGTGATCGCGTGTGCGCTGACAGTTTTGTGCGGAGGGGTCGTGTTTTGGGGTGTTGGACAGTTGAGATTCTTCGACCGTGACCTCACCGACGCAGGTTTCGCCGGCCCTTGCCAAGTTCCTCGCCAAAGCCCTCAACAACCACCAGCGATGTGCATATACGCCAACTAGTTGTTCTCCAACAAGGCCGTATCACGGGGAACTCTATGGAGCTTCTCGAGAGCCATAAGGGTGGTCTATATATACACTTTCTAGAAGAACGCCAAGCGCAGAATGCCACGCTAATCAATTGACCATTACAACGCCGACCATGCAAAGCCCTCCGCAGAGCTTCAGATTACGACTCTTTCTCAGCGTTAGTAGACGTCTCTGCAGCAAAAGCAGACTGACCGTCACCGTTTGCAGTTGGCATAGGAATGGGACCTCCTGGAGAGTCTGCTTGTCTCGCAGTCAGGACCTCAACACCATCCTCGGTTACGAGCAACGTGTGCTCTGAAATCTTGTTAGCATCTTGGAAAGGTTCGAACGTTTTGCATGGGCACATCACAACGTACCGAATTGTGCTGTTCTCCTTCCGTCAATCGTTACACTTGTCCAGTCGTCTGGCCATGTCTTGTCTTTGTGGCTCCCCAGACTGATCATCGGCTCGATAGTGAAGCACATGCCAGGTTTCGCCTGGCCCACAGCCTTGTTCTTGGCATAGTGAGGTACGTTAGGTGCGCAATGGAACAACTGATTTATGCCATGTCCACAGTACGTCTTGATCACACTACAATCTCTGCTTTTTGCGTGCTTTTCTATTACGGATCCATACTCGCGGAACAGAGTGCCGGGCTTGACGACCTCGATCGACTGCTCTAAGCACTCTCGAGCGGTCTCAACAACACGAACGGAATCGGGGTCTGCAGCAGCTTTAGACCCAATGTAGTAGGTTTCATTCAGATCCCCGTGAAAGCCACCGTGGTAAAGTGTTACGTCGATGTTAAGGATATCGCCGTCGACGAGAACGCGGTTGTCAGGTATCCCGTGGCAGATAACCTCGTTCGGCGAGGTGCACACTGATTTCGGGAAGTGAGCATAATTGAGAGGAGACGGGTAAGACTGCCAGAGGTCAGCATCCCTCCCCATGTTACAATCTGAAGATTCACGGACCGGTTCCGTCAATGAACCGTCAGGATTCTGCTCACATCTCTTTCTACACAAGCCTTGTGCACCACCTCATCGATGTAGTCTGTAGTGACCCCAGGCTTCGCCTCCCTCGCCGCGATATCAAGTACCTCTCTTGCTAATCTGCACACCTTCCTCATACCATCTTGTTGTTTCTTGTCCAGTATCGTGACCTTGTTCCTGCCTGCGAATAGCGATTCCGAGCGAGGTATGCCGTCTTTTGCATAATCAGGATGTGGTATGCGCTTCGGAACCTCTCGTCGTGGCGATAGCGGATACACAGGTCTCAGTGGTCCCGTGAACGGAAAGGTAGGGAATGGGTTGTAGTGGCCGGTTGCTGGGTCTGGTTTAGATACGACATCTCGCGGTATGAAGTTGCGGAGGAAGTTACTTTGGGACTTGTGTATCGTCTTGTGCGTACTCTGGAAAGAGGAACCTAGTCAGTATGTAGTTTTTCGCCATGACCTATACACTTAGCCGTACCCAGTTTCTCTTAAAGCACTCCTGCCCGCAGAAGTAGCTCTCTTTCCCTAGCTTTTGACAGGTGGGACACTGCAGGACGCTTGCCTCGTTACTGCAATCCACTCCCTGACACATCCTCTGGGTGGTGACCTCAGTAGCCATGGCTGTAACGGCTGGTATGCGCCGCTTTCTGCGTCACTACTGGAGGACTGGGTGCCGATTAATTTATTTTATTCGGCCGCTTGTGTTTGCAAGAGATGCTTCTTCGGAATCTTCACTGAACAGGACGACTGTTGCTGGTAGGCAAGACGAAGAGAGCCGACCTCGATAGCTTTGTACCTACAGGTGTGTTGACGGTCTGTTCAGTTCACTAGATCGACGCCCGCCGGCGAAACTTGGGTACCATCAGCCCTACCGGCGTCGCATGATTAATTTCCCTAGGCTCCTCGGCGGTTTGTCCCGTCGGCCGTTGTACGCATCATTCAACCTTGATGGCAAAACAATGTCTTATCGTTCAAGTTCTTCTATTGCTTCCTCTTCATCACCATAGGAGAAATGAAGAAGCAGAAGGTTGTTGTCGTTGGTGCTGGGCCCGTCGGTGCATTAGCTGCCCTGTATGCAGCTGGTAGAGGCGACGATGTAGAGGTCTACGAGCTCAGAGGAGGTACGTTGCAATTTGTTCCGTATGCGATGCAGAGAGTCTGTCCGTCGTAGTCTCATGGCAATTGTCTAAATTGGAGGCACTGCGTAGGATTCACTGTGAGGTACTGAGTGGGCCTAGTCTGTCAGCATCGTCGCACTGTAGACACATTGTACGAATACACAGTACGGATGACCCGTATCTCGATAGTGCCGTCCGCTCCCGTGCAAAATCCGCTGCCTTTACACATGCATCCTTCTGTTGTTGAGACGAGTCTATTCTACACCTGTACATCTCTAATATTGCAGACTGATAGACCTCCGGGACCCGTCAACTGTTCCCTTAAATTTTACGAAATCGATCAATCTAGCTCTATCCGAAAGAGGCATCAACTCGATGAAGAACGCAAACTGCCCAGGCCTGGTGGAAGCAGTTCTCGAAGAGACCATCCCCATGTATGGTCGCATGATACACGGTGCAAAACAAGGCAAGCTCTTCGAGGAATCACAATCCTACGATGTTCACGGACGTGTAAGCATTGAATAGCATACAAGTTCGACGAATTTTCCATGATTCGTGCTGACTCTTGTAGTACATCCGCGCTGTCGACCGAGCAGGCCTCAACAAGCGCTTACTGGACGAATTAGAGAAGATGCCCAACGTCAAATTCTTCTTTGACCATAAGCTGGTTGGCGCTGATTTCAGGAAGAACCGAGCGTGGTTTGAGCGGCGGTCTAAGACTCTCGATGACCATGCTCAGAATCCAACGAAATCAGACCCCGTGGAAGCCAAGGCGTCCAAGGGCTCTTCGGAAGTTGAGGTCGCTTTTGACTTCATGATCGGCGCCGACGGCGCGCACTCGGCTGTGCGGTATCACTTGATGAAGTTTGCTCGTCTCAACTACCAGCAAGAGTACATCGACACCCTGTGGTGCGAATTTCACATCTCTCCCTCGCCCACCAACGATTTCAAGCTTTCGCCAAACCATCTGCATATCTGGCCTGGTGGCGAGTTCATGTTCATCGCTATTCCTTCGCTCGACAAGTCGTTCACCTCGACTCTGTTCCTACCTGCTTCCCGCTTTGCAGAGATAGATGCTCAGCCAGAGAAACTTGTCAATTTCTTCAACGAGAACTTCCCCGGAGTCGCTGGTGACTTGATATCTGAGTCGGACCTGCGGAAGCAGTACGACGAGAATCCACATCTCCCTCTTATCAGCATAAAATGCTCGCCATACCACTACAAATCAAGTGTGGTCATCCTGGGCGATGCAGCGCATGCTATGGTGCCATTCTATGGTCAGGGTATGAACGCAGGCTTGGAAGACGTGCGTACTTTGTTCGAGTTCTTGGATAGACATAGACCGAACATATTGCAAGCGGACCCAGATGCGCTTGCTGTTGAGATTGATGCGCATACTGAAGGCAGGATGATGGCTCTAGAAGAGTACACAAAGCAGCGGACACCTGATGCTGCAGCTATCAACGACCTTGCTCTCAGGAACTACCAAGAGATGCGCTCGGACGTCACATCGCCTATCTACAGGCTCAGGAAGTGGGTTGAAGAGGCTCTGAACAACTATTTCCCAAAAAGCGGGTTTGCCACGCAATATTCTCGAGTCAGTTTCGGGAACGAGCGCTACTCTGTCGTTGAGAAGGAGGTGCAAAGACAAGGGAGGTGGTTACTGAGTGGAATAGTTGGCGTGGGTCTCATTCCGTTCGTGGCATGGGGCGGCTGGTGGTTGTGGCGGTGGAACAGAGCGAGTCATACAGGAAGAGGGCTCACAAAATGGGCTGCTATTCTGGGTTCAAAGACTGAGCAGATTGGGAGGAAGTTCACATAGATACCGATACATACCTTAAAAGTCTTCACATGTCGAAGTGGCTTAGTCATCAGTGTAAATGTTCAATAACGTCCATCGAATCACCATTGGACCTGAACTCCCGAAATCCATCACGAGAACCATGGCTCTTGTACCTAGGGAAAACAAGACTGAAGTGACCACAGCCTTCGCCCTTGCACCTACCAGCACGAAAGGCAAGGTGCCCACCGGTTATGCCTCTGAAATCGTCATCAGCGATGCTTCCTTCCGCTCACTGCACCGCAATGTGGAATCTGCCGCCGAACCGCCGTCCAAGAAGCGCAAACGTGAACAGAAAGGTGACGCCAGTGTAGTCTACGGCGTTGATGCGTACAAAGGCCCCTGGGCGAAATACGAAGTGGAGAGACCAGACGCCTCGTCAGGCTCGGAGCAGGAAGTAGAATACGAGGAGGACGACATTGCGCCACAACCGGCCGCTCCCACAAGAGCGGGAACCGCATACGAAGAGACATTCGAGGGCAAGGAGAGCACAGAGTTCCATGGCAGCGAGCAATACGATTACCAGGGTCGGACGTACATGCATGTGCCGCAAGATCTGGACATCGATCTACGCGGCGACAACAGCAACATCAAGAACTTTGTCCCCAAGAAGCTCATTCACACGTGGAAGTCACACACGAAAGCTATAACGCAGACTCGCTTCTTCCCTGACTCCGGTCATCTCCTTCTCAGCGCCTCAGCCGATAGCAAAGTCAAGATATGGGATGTATACCACCAGCGCGAGCTCCTCCGCACATACTCCGGCCACACAAAGAGCGTCACAGACATCTGCTTCAACGATTCTGGAACGCAGTTTCTCTCCGCGTCCTACGACCGTCAGATGAAGCTCTGGGACACCGAGACGGGACAATGCGTGTCGCGCTTCACGACCGGCAAATCCCCGCACGTCATCCGCTTCAACCCCGACCCAGCCCACTCCCACGAATTTCTAGCCGGCATGTCCGACAAGAAAATTGTGCAGTTCGACACGCGCTCCGGCGAGCTCGTGCAGGAGTACGACCACCATCTGGGGCCAGTCAACACGATCACCTTCTGCGACGAAAACCGACGCTTTATCACCACCTCGGACGACAAGTCGCTGCGCGCGTGGGAGTACGGCATCCCGGTGCCGATCAAGTTCATCGCGGAGCCGTACATGTACCCGATGGTGCGCGCGGCGGCGCACCCGAGCGGGAAATATGTGGCCTTCCAGTCATCGGACAACCAGATCGTCGTGTACGCGTCGACGGAGCGCTTCCGGCAGAACCGCAAGAAGGGCTTCCGCGGGCACAACAACGCCGGCTACGCCATCGACGTCGCCATCTCGCCCGACGGCCAATTCGTCATGTCGGGCGACAGCGCCGGCTTCGTGTGCTTCTGGGACTGGAAGACGTGCAAGATGTGGCACAAGATCCAGGCGAGCGACGGCGCTGTTGTCAGCTGTCAGTGGCATCCGAGGGAGACGAGCAAGGTGGTCACGGGCGCGTTGGATGGCGTGCTGAAGTACTGGGATTAGGGAGATGGAGAATGGGACCTTGGTCTGTTCACGAAGCATGTCGGGTACATTACTGAGCTATCGGTCCGGAGGAATGCTTCATGTTTCCATGCGCTATACCAGACAACACTAGCAAAATTCCTAGTAAAAGCGTTGCAGTATAGCAGACCACTGCGCCATTATCCGTAGCACCTGTCCTTGCGACCTATTCCTATTCTCTGCCGGTCACCCCTATCCCCACCAGATCCGCCATCTCCTCATAGTCTTCCACAAGATCCCACTCCTCGCACTCCTGTCTCAGCAGCAGTCCTTGCCGCCGCCGCCGCGTCCGCCTTACGCGCAGGCCGCCTCATCGTCCAACAATGGTTGATCTTCGGTCGCGCACAGCCACTCTCTGCGTCACCTGCACCCGCGCCTACTCCCCCAGCGGCAGCAGTAGCAGCAACAGCAGTAGCGGCAGCACGAGTCTGTCTCTACACGCCTCGCACCTCTCGGCCCTCTTCTCCCCGTGCCGCACGCGCCGCCTCCAGCGCTGGCTCAGACTCTAGCTCTCGCGCCGCCGTCCTCCTCAGCGCGTCAGCACACGCGCGCGCGCGCCAGGAATAATATGCGCTAGAGCCGCGCCGACACTCCCATCTCCGTCTCCGTCTCCACCTCGTGACTCGCCACGCGCCGCCACGTGAGCCTGTCCCCGGTATCGAGCCTTGGGGATGCGCTCACCGACGGCCTCGGGGATCGGCTCTTCAACCAGATACGCGAGCCCGCGGCGCGTGTCGGCGATCGCGTCGTACAGCTGCCGAGTCGCGGGGCAGGGCTTGCGGCGCAGGTGGTCGAGCTCGCGGTTCGCGGCGGTGGTGAGGATGTGTAACTGCTGCGCGCGGGCGGGTTGGTGGGTCTCTGCGGGGTGTGAAGAGGTGCGCGGTAGGGGGTGCAGTAGGCGTGGCTGTGGGTGGGTTGGTAGAGATGCTGTTGCTGTGGTCTTGTTCTTGTTCTTCCTCTCATTCTGCGTCTTGTCCGCTACACTCAGATCCAAGTCACCAGAGATGACGTACCACCACCAGAAGGCCGCATAGTGGAGATGATGCTCTACCGCCTCCAGCACCGCACCAACAGGGTCCGGGCCGCGCAGTCCGAAGAGCCGGACAACACCCCGACGCCGAACAGGGTGCCGCCGGCCTGGCAGCGCGTGAGAGCGTCAGGACACCTGGAAGCAGCGAGCCAAGCCGTAACAACAGGACGATAATGCAGGAGAAGGAAGCGCCATGCCGACAACAGAAGAAGAAGGCACCGAGGGTGCAACAAACAACGAATAACAATGCAGAGGAAGAGGTGACTGGCAATGCCGGTGCCCAGATCCCTGATACTAGCTTGGTCCCCTACAAGCAGCAGCTCCAGACCACACAGGCGCTAGTTATCCAGGAGCAGTCGTTCACTAGCATCAAGGATGCCATCATCTGGGCAAAGACTTTGGATGTGGTAACGCGCCAGGATGTAATGGAGGAGCTGATGGGAGCACTGGAAACATACCAGGAGGGGGCTGAAGACGCTGTATCAGACCTAGGCTCGCGGATGTTTGCCGAAGCGGCCAAACGTGGGAGAAAATATGAGGAAGAAATGAGAGCGAAGTTCTGGAGTGCAGACCAGACAATCAAGTCCTCAAAACAGGTAAGCAGAGGTGAGAGAAGCAAGCCGCGCGAGATTGCAGGGGATTGTCCGGCAGGTGGCGTCATCGCACGCGCACGACAGTCATCGTGTTGAAACCGCGGCGCGAGAGCCCGACGTGCCACGCGGGAGCAGCCAGTCGGCGGCGCAGACGGCCGTACCAATCAGTGCGAGGCATGCGACGGTCGTCTGGGTAGCAAGCCCGCTGCAGCACGCGACCCAGAGGAACAGTAGCGCGTGTAGCGTGGCGAAGACCGGTGGACCTATCGCGGTAGAGGGTCTGGCGCGGGGAAGACGTCTGCGCTATCGAGGGCTGGCCGTGGACGCGGAGGGTAGAGAGGTAGGTCGATGTGAGGACGGCGGTCAGGAGAAAGGTCGAGAGACATCTAGTAGTCGTAAGAGGGAAGAGGGCAGGTAACAGCGAGGGCTAGACGTAGCAGGAGTAGGGTGGCGAGCGTCGTCAAGATACGTGTGCGGCTTCGGAAGTGGGATACGGCCTGGAGGGACGGAGATGAAGCGGTCTTGTGGTTAGTGGCCCTCATGTTGGATCGCTCACGAGTGGTTGGGGAAGAGGCAGAAGCAGAGGGAGATGTCGGCCGGGTGAGGTACTGGAAAGTAGACGAGAATGGGGACACGAAGAGCAGGAAGATGTCGGGACGAGAAGAAGCTGAGGATGCGAAGGAGACGAGGGAGAACGCCAATTTCGAGGTATCATAGAGGTCGTGTAGGTTCAAGGCAAGCGATGACTTGGAAGAAATCTGCTGCTCTACCGGGCTTGGCCTTTGAGGTTGCATCTTCTAGACGGAAAGAGGCAACCATACCTGCTACACATGCGACTGGTCAAAGGACCTAAGAACACAACGAATTCTTGGGGCAGGGGAGATGCCAAGACGCGAACGCTGCATCAACGACGGGGCTCCCGCTGAGCATCCGCGGTTCAGAGCGGACAGACGGGTTGCGAGGGAGAAGCTTATCGGCACCGCATTGCGTTCGCCCTAGTCGTCTGTGTTGCTCTTCCACCATGCATTGCTTCATCGATGAGGTGGATCTGTTCCATGATGTTGAAATGACTGTGCCGGGTTCCGATTGATCTTTGTTCGGGCTCTCCGTTACTCGAGCTCGAGGGTGGTGTGTACACCAGATCTGCGGAGACGTAACCGGTGCGTGAGTCGGATCCTCCCCCAGAAAGCAGAGAAAGGCATGTCAATGTCGCTTCGCTACTGAGCCTGCCCAATAGCATTGCATTCGCGCCCCAAACGGCGCCATAAAGGAGATTGCGTAGGGAGGTGACGCGGGCATGTCGGCCGCGGCGCTCAGAGAGAGGTCCCGACTTACAGCAGGTACGCTTCCGCAGATGTGGCGTACACATCATTCCAAACCTCGCTCCAAGAGCCTGATGAAAACGAACACCATCCAAGAGTCTGGCCATGTCGAACATACGCGCCACTACCTCGGCGCAAGCTACTGAGCCTTCTTGCGTAAGGCCTTCCATTCATCAATGAGACCCTTGTAGTCTTCAGGTCCGTACGGCTCAACAATTTCTGCAAGCCTTCCCTTCTTCCTCCACTTTCTTAGTCCCAGGTCACCCAGTACCATGTCCAGGTAAGGCATGGCATCGAAGACGAAGTCCGGGTACCTCGCCCCGTAGCCGCACGGATACCTCCACTTCCCGAATTGCGTGTGCAGCGCCATTTCCCACTTGATGTCGGCGTCCGAGGCTGTAATGTCAAGCTCGTTGGCGAAGTATGCCGCAATCCAGAGGGCTTGAGTTTGCGCAGAGATGCACGTGCAGATGACGATGAGCATCCCGGCGAAGGCGATGCTGCGGTCGTGGATATAGGCAGGAGGGACCATGAAGCGGTGCAGACGCCAAGGCTCATTTGTAGCATCAGGTGCGGAAGCGTCGTCTTCGTCACGTGGAAGAGGCTTGAAATGAGGGTTTCCTGGCGGCTGAGCTTTGAGGCGAGGGTAGCGGGCGAGGATCTCAGCGTCTGCCTTCCTGAAAATGGGATCGGGTTGAGAGGTGTAATGAGGAAGACCTAGATCGGCGTCGATGCCTTCAGGAAGAAATTTTATTGGCGGCAGATGCTTCCAGCCGGTGGCGCAGATTAGTGCATCGGATTTCAGTGCTTCGCCAGTCGAAAGGTGGACCGTTCGTTCAGAGAGACGTATCATGTCGGCGATATACACCTTGATCTTCCCCCTTCTAACCATTTCAAAGAAGTCACCGCCATGATTAGTTATGCTCAGGCCACCTCCGATCCAGAACGAACCGTACCAAGGCTTCAGCTTCTTCGTTTCGGGGTGCTCGTCATAGCCATTGAGCTGGATGACGTCGTTATTGAGAATACCCCAGAAGGTGTCGACGATCCAACGCCCGACTGCCGTTCCATGGAGGAAACGTCGGATGCGCGGATAGCCATCAGCGTCACCCCAAACACAGGGGCTGAACCACGTAAGCAAGCGGGTGAAGACCAATTTTTCAAGCCATATCTTGAAGGGAGTTACGTAGGCCGGTGCCTGTATCGTGTTAAATGGGGATTGTAGTAAGCGCTCTGAGAGATCTGACGAACCATCCAAACGGGTCCATGACCCGACTCACGAATGACCATGTTTACCGGCACACCAGCAGCGGCATATTCATACGCGGCGTCCCATGCAGACTTAGTTCCTCCGAACACGGTGACACTACGGGCGCTCTGTATCGTGTCTGCGTTCTTTGCGAAGTCTTTGGTGTGAAACAACGGAGCATTGAAGGACTCGGCTCCGATGAAAGCGGGCATGAAAGGCCCAGAAGTCAGTCCAGTCGCTACCACAAGCTTCTTCGTACGTATCTGAGACTCCTCAGGGGCTCCACTGACATTGCTGGTTGTTGTGATAAGCCACCCACCGCTTTCTATACGTTCTACCGTTTGCGCCCATGTGTTGAAGCGGATCCGGCGGTGTACATCGAACTTCTTGGAATATGCAGTCAGATATTGGTGCAGGACAGGACCTGGAACATGTTCCCCGTGCTTGACTCTGTAGGTTGCCTCGTCCATAGGGAAGTCGCTGTACTCGAGTTTTCCTTTCATGTTGTTCGATTTGAGGCCGGGGTAAAGACGGTGCTCTGACCATACGCCGCCCACTGTCGGCGACCCATCCAACACAATCAGATCAACCTCTGGGTTGAGCTCGATGAAGGTTTTTGCAGCGGCCAAGCCGTACCAGCCTAGACGGGATCAGTATCTTTTCTACTATCAACAACTACATCGTGCTTACCGGCACCAATCACCACAATATCTGCTTCCTCCATAGCAAGCTTCGCGTTTAAATGCAATCACAGTTCGTCCAGAACCACAAGATGGTAAGGAGTCCTGAGCTGGGGCGGATCCTGAGGGTTTTACATTCTTGAGAGCTATGATTGCCAGGGTGTCTCCGCACCCCACCCTGCGCACCATTGGGATGACATCCCAGGGGCTCCTCAGTAAGCGGGATGGGGGCCAAGAGGTAATTGCGACTTACGTGGTATGGCCGCGAAGTAAGCGTACCCTTCGATTTCTAGAGATGTATAATCATGTACGTTGACGGCCGACGTAGGCATAGAGCAGTGCCTCAGCTCTTGGCGCCCATTCACGACCATTGGCCTTCCTCAGCGATTGCTGGATAGAAGGAAAGAACCGGAGGGCACTGTGTTGATTACCTTGTTGGAGCTGGCGTCGTGAGTGCATCAGGTCGCTTTGGAGCCAACGATTTGATTTAGCTGCCGCCTCCCAGACCCCGGGGTGCCTGGTCCGGGATAGCGCCGGGTAAACAGTTCGACGGAGACTGACCAACGTCCAGAACAGTCGCAAGACCTCCTTCAGTTCCAAGAAGCAGCAGACGAAGTAGAAGGAAAACGAATATGGTAGAGCCCGTTTCTCTTAAGAGACCTATATCGCCACCGTCAAGCACAAGTCGCAAGAAACAGAGACTCGTCTCATCAAGGGAGAATGAGCAGAGCACACCAAACAGGGAGCCTATGTCGAACAACCAAGGTCCTACACTCGCCGCAGTAGAAGCTGGCGAAGCTCATATTCGAGACCACCTTGCATACTTCGTCCAGCACCTAAAGAAAGTCTCAAGGTCCGAAGTTGCTGGTACACCACGTCTGCCTATCGAAGGTTTCCGCAACTTGTATCAACAGAATATGCATAGCCATGGTCATCATTTCGTAGTACATCAGCACGATCACCCGATCTCTGGTGAGCAGGACTGATCTTGAGTCATGAGATCTAGCTAATCGAGCAGAGAGGTGTTCACTATGATCTACGCCTCCAAGTCTCCGAGTCAAGCTCGATCAGCTTTGCCATTCCCTATGGCCTCCCCGGAAACCCCAACTCCGTAAGACCTATGCGGATGGCCATTGAAACTAGGGTGCACAATGTCTGGGTGAGCCACTTTTGCATTCTGTCATACTCGGACCTCTGTTGGATTTCTTTGCACGACATCAAGTACATCGCATTAGTCGCGGAAAACGAGGCCCTTCCAAGACACTCGTTGGTGTATGTTTTCCCTGCTGTCTAGAGGTGTTTCGAGATATCCGGCGTACTACGACTAGTGCGAAGCACTCGTCATCGATAACTACCGTGTGGCACGGCGCCCGCACAGTCACGCTGACCATGAAGCTAAATCGTTGATACGGACGCAGAATCATCTTATCGAATCAGCATCTCACGCTACAGGTTCCCTCCTGATTTGGGATACCGGAGAATATGAAGTCGTCTTGCGCGACAGGAAGGAAATTGGGACTGACGACGAAACATCCGACCAATCCGACTCTGGTGCTCGTGATGACAGTGAGCAGCCTACCGAGACCGACAAACTGGTTGAAGCCTTCCGTGCCGTGAGTTATCAAGAGCCCTTCCCACTCGTGGTGCTGATAGTCCTTGCAGCACCATCTTCGTCTCAGACTCCACGGCACACGTCTTCCACCTGGCTACACAATCTCACTCCGCTTGCCTGCAGTGGACAAGCTAAGCAGACAGCCGTCTCGCATGAAACGAAGACGTCGTTCGAAGAGACCACTCGGCCGTCACAAAAACGCAGAGCTCACTGATGACGACACGGAGACTGAGATTGATGCTTCACAGCCTCTTCAACGGCAGAATGCGGCACGAGCAACCATACCTACTCCAACTGATTCCACCAGTGAATCGGAGCAAGCCATGACCGTGGCCTCAGACGACGACGAAGACGAGAGCATCCGTCAATCTAATGCCTACCCTGGCGCCACCAACGACGTTGGTTCGATCCACCAGAGAAAATGGTTTCTCGTATTGGATCGGCGAAACTCTGGCTTTGTCAAATCCACGTCTGGGACCGAGAAGGGTCGATGGGTGAAAGCACCGTTACGCGGTGACGGATGTCCTGCTGGGTGGAATCATTTCTTTGTTGAAGGACGAGAGGTGGAAAGAAGTATCATCACGGGGCGCTCGGCAGCAGAGGTCATGGCTGATGAGGGAGTTGAGGGGTTTATCGGACGGAAGATGTGGAGGCCTGTATTAGAGTAGTGCGGAGTCTATACTATGCAGCTACATCGCATTTTTCCTTGAACTCCGGTTGCATCCGGGCCTTGTTGATACGTGTGCTACACTGCTCCTTACAGGCTTGTGGAAGACACTTCTTGTTCCACGACTGATGCGATTTACTCGACGCACAGACAAACACTCACTGCATTTAGCTGGAAGGTACCCCACTGCCGAGTCTGCATAAGCTACCGCTGTTCAAGATAGAGGGTTTATCGGATGGTCTTGGAAAGTGGATTCGGACATCGTTCAAAGCGTACACTTAATTTTCAATCTCAAGTGGAACGTGAGCACGCGCAAATATCGCGTTCCCCGCACCTCGCCCATCTTGCTACCTCCAGTCCAAACTCACCTCCGTGCCAGCCCACCACCAGCGCTGTGACGAACACGATGTGGATACTTGAGTGTGACAGTGATCTCTTCCAGCGTACGGCATTTGTCTAGTTCCAGCAGATTCCTTCCAAGCCTTGACCCGTCGACTGATATACGCGGCAGACAAGAAACTGTGGCTCAGGCCTGGATCGAAACATCTTTTCGGACGGACACGACCGACGGCTGGTGTTGACGAGCGTGGGTAATGATCAAAGAGCCGGGAAATATATGTCTTGTTGTGGCTGAGGCAGATGTATAGGCAGCTATGTCATCGAGAACAAGTCAGTCTCCCGAAAACATCTTGTCGTCTCCGTAGACAGTGTCAAGAAGGGAGATGCGGTACGTCTCATTTTATGGAACCAGATGGCGGCGCTGATTTGTATCAGGCAAAGCTACATACAAGGAGCGAGCTCACAATCACCGATGACTCTAAGATTGGCACGACACTCGACGGTCAGAAGTTCTTCAAGTCGTCGAAGGTTCTCACTAAAGATGAGCACACAATCAAGCTGGGCAGCTACGAACAGGTTTTCCGGTATGTATCAGTCCACAACGATGAAGAACGGAGAAGCATCTCAGGCGATTGTTAACGATGTGGTTACAGAGTCAAATGGCGTCCAGTTGTGCTCTCATTTTCCCTCACGTCTAAAGACCAGAAGAACGCTTCGGACCCGATGATGCCCTATCGCACCCACCTCGAACCTCTTGACGTCAAGGCAATTAGTGAGTATGTCGTCGGTCACACCACGCACGCCATAGCCGCCAAACGCAACACACCAAAAGGGCTTCAGGCCCTCATTAATGCAAAGTACATTGTCACCGAAGCTTTCATCGATGCATTAGTACGTGTCGCAACACCTGCACCGAAGCCCGACGACGCGAATGTACCAATACCGAGTCAACTGGAAACAGACTTCGAGGCAGCATGGCCGCGGGAGATAGAGTTCCTGCCAGAAGCAGGTAAAGAACCCACTCCACGGCCTGCGTCTTTCTTCGAACCGAGATTGGACCGGGCTGAAGTTTTCCACGGATACACTTTCATATTTTGCGATGCGACCCAATTCGAAAACCTGCAAGGGCCCATCACCAACGGTGGCGGGAAGGCTCTCCAGTACGAGCTCCAGCCAGGCGTGACTACGGTAGATGAGCTTGTGCGGTATGTCAAGAACGTTGCCGGCAAGAAGGGACTGGGTGAATCCGAGAATGATAGTGCCACGGGCAAAGGAGTCGTCGTTGTGAGATTCAGGGGGAAGAAGGATATGGAAGAGTGGGCAGCGGACTTTGGGAGAAACGTGGAGTTGGCTCTTGATCAGCGGAGTATCGAGCAGAACGAATTTTTAGATGCCATACTTGTAAACGATGCATCTAGCTTGCGGAAGCAGTTGGAGGAAGAAGATGAGGAGGAGGAAAAGGAGGAAACGAGGCCAAGCGTGGCTCCGTCTCGCAATGCTTGTGAGTACGATGGAATATACGTGGGCTTTGACCTCAGATTTGCTAACTCACCCTAGCTTCTCGACAGGAAGCTGCGGACAGACGCCAGATTTACTTTGGTGATCAAGCATCAAATCCGGTCTTGCAAGAGGACGCTCCAGCTTCTTCAAACCCTGTCAGTTCATCACAGCCGTCCGCAGCAAAGAAAAGAGTCCGTCGAACGATCGTTCAGTCACGCTTCAAAGGTTTCGATGACTTCGACCCATCCCAGATACCGAAATTCAATAGCAGAGGTGATTCACCTTCTCAGATGTCCAACTTCAGTGAGGAGCAAGATGGCATGGATGTGGAATCACAGTCACAACCTTGCACGCAAGCGCGAGGGACACAAGCAAGCACTCAGCGTGGTCGCAAACGCCGTGCAGCCTTTCCACTCGAAGAAACAGAAGAGATCGAAGACGACGAAGATGTTGTCAACAACCTTCTACCTGCAGCTGCTGCAATGAAACGACGCCGTCTTGCCGAGTCTCTAAACAGTAGTGCGTCTGCAGCGCCTGCAGCGGACACGCAGCCGAAGTCCGACGCTGCAAAGAAAGCATCATTCCAGAAGAAGAAGGAGAAGGAAGTCGACGTCATAGCCGTAATGGCTAAGCGAAGGGAAAATGAAGAAGCGGAAAGGAGAAAGGATGAAGAGAGTCTACAGCAGGCCCTCGAAGGCATGGACATCGAGAGCATGAAGAACCTCGCTCAGGTGGAAGAGATGGAAATCGCACCTCGCACCACTCGGCCTACGCGCAGCAACGACCCCAACGACAGCCGATGGGACGACCGATGGAACGGCCGCAAAAACTTCAAGCGCTTCCGCCGGCGAGGAGACCACAGCACCACCGCTATCAGGGGTCCCCGCCGCGTCATCGTCACTCTCGAGGAAGTGAAGAAAAAAGATTTTGGCATCGGCGAGGAATACTGGCTCGAGCCTAACTCGTCCACGTCCAAGTTCAACCGCAGAGACAAGACTCGCAGCACCCCGAGTCAAAGCCAGCGCATTCACGCTTCACAACCGGAAGGCGCCGCGGACGCAGACGCAGACCCGGACGAAGAAGCGGCCCGCTTCCAGCGCCGCTCGGACACCGCCCGTAGTATCTGCGCCTCGCGCGCCGAAGACGACGCCGCCATTCCCGACGCCGAAGACGCCGTCCTGCCAGAAGAGATCGCGGGGACGCCGCGCAGCAAGAAGCTTGCAAAGGCAACTCAGCAGGGCTCGACGCTTATTCCGGATACGCAGCAGAGTTCGAGTGCGGCGAGGGGTAAACGACCAGCGCCGTCATCGTCGTCCGCGAAGCAGCCGCCGGCTAAGAAGGCAAGGCAGAGTAGGTTGGCGCCACCGGTGAGAGAGGCGGAGAGGGAGCAGAGCGAGGGCGAGGATGAGCTGAAGTTTCGGTTCAGGAGGAGGAAGTAGTGTGGCTGCTGGCGAGGGAGTGGGTGGTAGAAAAGCTGAATGGGGAGCGTCAGAAGTAGGTCTGATCGGGGTCAACGGAGGCCAGCTACCAAGACCCAAACCGAGTGCCTGTTGCTTGTTCGTCGAGAATGCTAAACACAAGATGTGTGGTGTCCATACCTGTCCTACCGGCTGTTCGAAGTATGGAAGGGTCGTCATTCGAGACTCGTAACAGACTGCATGTACCCCGTTGCCGATCTTGTAAGTCTGAAAAGCATCAGGGGACTATTGCAGCAGCGCACAAGACGAAGTAGTATGGACAGCGCTAAGAGCCCAAGCCTTTAATATCGCGTATAAGGCGAGCCTTGAAAGCTTCCGTTCTATATCTGGCGCCTATAGGTCACTCGTCGTGCTATTTGAGAGACTCGAGAGCTGCATCGCTCAAGACCTACGAGCTATCTCGTGTGGCAGTTGTGCTAGTATGTCTTGAGCCGTAGCTAGTATTAGCAGCAGCAGTGACAGGCGTCAACTCAACTAGCTAACGTTGATTCTTAGCAAGGGCTCGTCACGGAAGGAAACTCGACTGCCACGATCAGTGACCTATGGTCGCCAGATATGGAATGGAAGCTTCGAAGGTTTGCCGGATAAGCGATATCATGGCTTAGGCTCCTCGCTTCTTCTACATCACTGGTTCCTCTGCGCTGCTTGTTCACACTGTGAACCTCTTACTTTATAGAGCATGCATGCACACCTCGTCCAACACCTCTAGCGCCCGCCCGTATGATCTGTCGTACGTATGCCGGCACTTCATGAGCCCGCTCTTTCACAATCAACCCCTTCCCACCCCTCAATCCCTCCACCCCTTTTCTCTCCACACGCTTTGACCCTACCCTGTACCCACCCACTCAGTCCTGATGCATAGCCATTTCCTCCATCGCCTTCACGGCGTTCTCCAGCTCCCGGATCCTCCCTCCGACGCGCCGCTGCACCTCCTCCGCGAGCTCCTTATCGGGCCCGTCGACCACGGCGCGGTAGGCTGCGGTCAGGTTGTCGAGTTCGGTGCGCGCGGCGTCGCGGTCGTCGCTGGCGTAGACGGTATTTGCGGTTGTTTCTTCGTGCGCGATCTCGAACTAAGGAGGGGTGGAGGGGTCAGTTTGGGCTTGGGCTTGGGCTTGGGCTTGGGCTTGGGCTTGGGACCGGGATCGGCATTGTGGGTGGCTTGGGGGGGGGAAGGGAAAGACGGTGCGGGCTGTTGTAAAGCGGGTGGGGATTGTGAGGGAGAAGGGATGTGTGAGGTTTGCGGTTTGCGGTTTGCGGTTTCTACACACCTCGTCCTTTGCTGTAGCGTACAGCTCTGTGATCTCCTCGATCTTCTCGTCCGCTGTGCTCTTGACAGAGAAATGTCGTACCAGCGGCGGCGTGTGCGATGCCAACCGGACTTGTCGGACGTGCGGTGTCCGTGGCCGGGCGAAAGTCCGTAGGGTTCGTGTTGTGGGCTTGGGAGAGGCGCGGGCGAGGCTACGGAGGAGGAGCGGGAGGGGAAGAGGGCGGAGGGACATTTTGCGGGAGGTGCTTGGAGGGGTGGTGGTGGTGGTGGAGAAGGGGAGGATGTCTAGGGCGGCCTGTAGTCGTCGATTGTTCAGGATGGACGGTGTGAAATGCGATTGTGAGTCGACTGCAGGTCGCTGGTCGTGGCAGTCAAGATATATACTTCCGCGATCACAACGATAGCTAGTTGTAGATGCGGTACCTTGGTGAGTAGAACACACACCGCTTCTACGACTACATTGCTATCGCTCGACATACACGAGCATAACTGCTACGTAGGAGAGCTCACGAAACTTAGGCAATAGCCCGTAGTAGATGCAGTCTTCGAGTCTCTCGACTGCCACGATCAGTGATCTGCAGTCCGACTGAGGCGCTGCGGCTGTCCCTGCATCATCGCCATTCCCGCCTGCCGAGGGGCAACAAAGACCGATCGTCCACAGACAAGCACGCGACTCTATGCTCGAGGAGGAGCATGGTCCTGTTGAGTTTCACGGTTCTGCTCATCTTACTATCACTCTTCGTCTACCGACAACCGCCAGCGTCCTACTTCATGTTATTGCAATGGTTCCGGCCATCGACACATCCACTGGCCGGAGACAGTCAAAGCGAAGACAGAGACTCGAATCTTATTGGGGAAGAGCATGGGGACCAGCGAAGAAAGTCAGTGGACGGTTGCGAAAAGCAAGCGGAGGACCGCAAGCATATCACTGGCGGAGACTCAACACCGATTGATTCTCCAGTGGGAACGCCGCCATCACCACAGACAACACCGAAAGCCATACCACCTACCGTACCCTCCTTCTCTCTCGAATCCGCAAATTCCTCCGAAGATGAAGGCGACCTCCCCCCTCCGTCCTTCCCAGCGCCGAACTCCGTCCAGCGAGCTGGGGCTTCGATGAAGCCACCTCCACCGCCGTCACCAGCCTTCGTACCTCCGAAACAACCGCCATCCACGCCCTCGTCACGACTCATGGCCCCTCCACCTCGGCCGTCCACAAATAGAACGAACCTATTACCCCCCAGCTCCGCCGCCTCTCTCCGCGTCCCCGCAACTGGGCCCCTCCCAAACCGTGGTCCCCCCGGCAAGACGACGCTCTCGCCCTCCACCAGCGTAAAAACGGCCAACCCGCGCAACAAAGTCCTCCTCACCCCCGGCCACTCCCCGCTCGACTGGGCCGCTCTGCAAAAGTCCTCTCAAAACCTCTCCGGTGTCCCGACCCTCCTTCGTGTCACACCCTCGCAACTCGCGCACCACAACGGCCGGCGCGACCGCACCTCCGCCACCAAAGCCAAGAAGCCCGCGTGGAGTGCCTGGCGCGGCAAAGTGTACAACTTGACCCCCTACCTGCCCTTCCATCCCGGCGGCGAAGGGGAGCTGCTGCGCGCGGCGGGCAAGCACGGCGATGCGCTGTTCAACGAGGTGCATCCGTGGGTGAATTGGGAGAACATGCTCGGGAGCTGTCTCGTGGGGATTCTAGTTGCGGAAGAGGAGGGAGAGGCCGAGGGCGAGGGGAGGGTGAGCGCGTTGGAGGAGATGGACTGAGGGGTTGGTTGTTTGGTATTGCGAGAAGATAGATGTGGGATGTAGAAGGGGACTATGGCCGTCACAGATAGACCAAGACCGTTGCACTTTAGATGGGAGAGGTGGCGTTTTATATACCCTGCAGGTAATCCAGTTCGTGCACCTTTGACGGGCGCTGTGTTCAACATTCCTTCAGTAGTGCTCGAGGTCCTTCACACGCGTACTATGCCTTTAATCCGCGCAACGACAGCCAGCAGCAGAGGCAGCTCTGTTCCTTACACATCCAACGCGAAACGAGCAACACGAGCAAGACTGCGACACGAACGCGCTGGCCGGCAGTCGTGGACAAGGTCGTCGCCATTCGACAACGCCTAGGTCGTGCGCAGCTGGGCCTGGCCCTGTGTTGCCGTCGAGCTGGCGACTGCATCGCATTAGCCGCTGGGTACCTCCAGGTTGCTTCAAGGTAGCAGAGAGGAACAAGTTCCACCAGGTGACTTGGAGGTACTCAGTACTCTATGACTAGTGGCGTGTAGTCGCTGGGAACCCGAAATGTCGCTTGAATGGCTCGCCATGGATGGGCGACACATTGCGAGACGATTCTCGGCGGGTTCCGAGTCGCATGCGGCGAGAACCGCTTCGTTCGATGAGAAGACCGTCCATGCCGTACCTGCATTCCGTAAAGATAATACGCATTTTGAGGCGCCGCTACGGTGAAGCTGATAAGGCATGTAACGAGAGTGACGAAGGCGTGTACACTGTGAAAAAGATCAAGCAGAGGTCTCCGTCGTCGAATGTGACCAGCGGCACGTTCTAGATGATCCTGGCGCTCTCCAAATCTGACGGAGCGAGACACATCCACTTATCATCTTGAGCTCTTCCCTGGTATGCTCAAGCGTCTTCAAGATGCAGCAACATCTGCCCTCGATCCAGAGAAGAGCTCCAGCGCCGAGCCAACTTGTCATTCATCCAACTAGACCAGTCTCTTGATACTCTAGATTTTGCTTCGTTACATTTATCGTCACGAGCTCGTCTTCGCCACACAGCCAATGCATCAGCTCAGAAGCTCTCATGACCCACGTTCACTTCCCATCTGTCGGAATACTCGGATCCGAGGCTCCCATCCGGAAGGTCTCCGAGACTTGTGGACAGCTGTATAGCACGAGCTCGCTACCGCTACATCCCCGTATGAACTTTGCTCTTTGACGGAGCTCATGGATCTTCGGCGATAGCCAATAGCGAGTGCAGCTCTGGAATCCCTCGACTGCCACGGCCCTTAATCTGCAATCAGCTGCGGCAACTAGCATCGATCGTCGTCTGAATGACATTGTTTGTGGATCACTGGATACCTCCGGGGTCGCTCAGGCCAGCAGGGAGGAAAACAGTCTGCCGGGTGTCTGCGCGCGCCTACTACCACCAACCATGGCCCTCGATTTCTGGCGCGACAGCACTCACGGGTGCTATGCTCTCCTACATCACGACATCGTCGTCCTCGATAATAATGTAGTTGTCATCCTCCTTATTATGGACGGGCGTTAGCGTCTGTTCGTGCGTACTTCCCTGTAGGATGTGCTCTTGTTACAGGTGTGCTTCCTCGTTCGGCTCGACGTCTATGCTCTAGTGACTATGCGCGGTGTCTGTGTTTAGGCGTGGTTTAGAAATGACATGGCGAATGTCGAAGGTCGCGGTAGGTGCTAGCGTCGAGAGCACACGAGGAAGCTCGGGACCGCCTAGGAGGTCTAGATCCCTATCTTGCACTACTTCGACGAGGCAATAGTAAGCCTCCTCTAGGGTTTCATGGTTAATTAGCTCGGCGGCAACGTTATTCGCGAGCGCGCCTAGGAGGCGTTCGAGGACCTCTCTCGCTAGTTACGGGAGTCCGTCTTGATATAGGCTGCGTGCAATAGCGCCAACGACCTTAGTGATTATGGTGCCGGTGTCGTGCGCGAAGATGCAATGTTTAAGCATTGCGACGTTGTCCACTATAGTAAGGGCTATGCCCGTGGCGTGTTAGAAATGTTCGAGCATCGCCGCCCGTCTGTTCGCCTCGTGTGTTGCCACCTTATGCTGCTTCCGGCCACCCCCTAGCACCTATGAGCCCCGCGAGGTCAGCACTGCTCTATTTCGGGCGGCGACGGTTCGCACCACCCTTTGTGTCGACCTGCTCATCCCCACCACTTCCACTGTCGCGTTCTCAAATTGAGGGGCTGTCCTTTCGCCTTCGATGCTCTCCAAGCGCTCTAGTTCGTCTCATCTCTTGCGCGGGTCTTCGATATTCGTCCACGCCCTCTCGAAGGCATCGTTGTGAAGTCAACCCTCGCAGCAGCAG
>NAJN01001310.1:0-12302 GCA_005059845.1 Cryomyces minteri
TGAACGAGCCCACCGGTGCCGGACTCTCTGTTGGTGGCGGCTCGTCCTTCATGCAGGCGTTCTCGAGCATGTTCGTCCACTTGCCGCTCGTTCCCGCATGACTGTGCTTGAGGTGTTGTCGGAAATGGTCCGCGCGGAAAAATTTCTTCGCCTGGTTGCATTCGCCAAACTTGTGCAGGTGATTGAGGTGCTCCGCTCGCACATCCCAGTTTGGAGGGTTTGAAAATTCCTCGCCGCAGAAGCCACAGACGTCGGCCGTCGCCCCATGCACAAGAGAGGGATGAAATGCCCCGTCTACACCTGCAAGGGCTGCGCAGGACCACGAATGACGGCGGAGATGAAGAGAGTTCTGGTGACGCTCGGCTTCATTCTTGTTCTTGAACCGGTTGGGACAGTACTGGCAGGTGTACTGCTTTTCCATCTCGTGTAGCCTAGTTTCGTCAGAAACGCATAAATGACGCGACTTGCTTCCTCTTGGGTCTTACCTCAGCTCATCCTCGCTGTCAAACTTTTTGGGCTTCTTAGGACAGCACTCGCAAATAAACATGCCTTGCAGTTTTGGTATGCTGTTCTGTCTTGAATGTGCTGTGCTCGGTACCGACATCTTACGATTGCGGATGGGTTCATTTTCTGGAGGTGTGCGTTGATGAGGCGTCCGGGTCAGCGATCCTTGCGGACTCGGGTTTAGTGATTTGCTAGCTGCATATGGCGAGGCGGGGCCGAAATCTGCCTCGACCACCGCCGGCGTCAGTGCGCCAGGCGACAAATGTTCGGACGAGTAGCTCGTAGCGCTGCTGGCGGCAGAGAGGCCGTAGCATGAAGCCATGGAGCCGTCGCGAGGGCCTAGCGATGAAACGGACGACACAGAGCCGTTGTTGGTATGAAAGCGCGAGACTGGCGAATTCCGGTTCGCGAGCAACTGGATCGAGCGACGGTGGTAGAGGTCGGCATGTCCACTCATGCTGCTTACTGAAGACCGCTCCTCTCGAGAGGGCTCTCTTTGGGGTGATGATGCTCGTCTCTTCAATCCGGCTTTTGCGATTGCTTGGTAGTCGTCTGCTGATGGACTTCGATCATTGATGTTGAGATCTCTCATCGCGCTTTCCTCTGTGGGATACTCTCGATCCATGAACACATTTTGCTCGTAGCTCCCTCTGAGCGAGTTGCTGTCGTCCAGTCGAGACTGCGCATGCTCCATAGCAGACTGGTCAAAAGTTGGACTTCTGTAACCAGGAGACACAGTTCCAGAAGGAGGCATGCTAGGCCATCTGAAAGCTTGAGAGTCGACTGAAGTATGTCTACGCTCGGGCATAGAGAGGGGCCTCAGTGGCCCATGCTGTGACCCGAACCCTTGCTGTACCCTTGATGTACCTTCCTGAGCACCCGGTGATAGGAGTGCGTGCCCAGAGGAGCGGGTTGGTGTGTTGGGCCCCCCTATGCGCGATAGCAGTTGCTTGTCGTACGCTTGTGAGGAGTCCTCAAGTGACCTTTGTCCTAGCTGTCGTTCGCTGTGTAGCCTATGTGTTTCAGAGACCATCGGTTAGCTAGCACGTCGTCGAAAACACTCGCCTTCCTTCTCGTGTTCGAAGGAACAGTGACAAAGCGGCTCTATTGCTTACCTGTAATCCAAAACAGGCCTCGACGAATCTTCGCGATCCTCATCGCTATGGGCCAAGTTTTCCTCACTCATGTTGAGGCTTCGTGGATATTGAGTTACGGTTGTACTCGAACTACCTCTACGGATACTTGATTTGTCCCGGCGCGGCCGTTCACTCTCATCCTCTCGTCGTGCTCCTGGACATCGGGTACCGCCCAGTAGACTTGACCCGATCTTCACCGACCCTGACACGGGTTTGCCGAAGCCAGTATCGCCTGCTCTGTTGCCCCACTGCCAGCCTGGGTCTTTCCCGTCTTTGATTTCGTTGATGTGCCTCGGTGGTGGCAATGGTGGCGGTGGAGACATGTGAGCATTGGGTATCGCCATCGGAGTTGCCGTTGATGCGCTTGAGGTAGAGTAGGAGCGGTGTGAGAGGGGACGGCGGTCGTGATGTGAGCTGGACTCGTGGATTCGGATCGAGGGCGTCGAAGATATATCCATTGGGGCCTCGCTGAGAATCACCGACAATCTCCCTCCTTCAGAGTGGCGAACGTCCTCCTGCGCGCCTCCAGCCGAAGGGAACACAGCCTAGAGCTATGGTTGGCCTCGAGGGTTGCCGGATGTTGTACTGAGAAGAGAATTGATATTAACAAGAGTCACATGTGCAGAAGGCGACGATGGGAATGGAGTAAGTCGACCGCAATCACACACGGCAGTGGGGAACCATCAATGAGCCGCAACGGGCTCAGCCCTACGCATGAGGTAGAGTACATTGGCGACAGCACTTGGGAAAACCCTAGGTAGGACAAGATGGAGGTTCCAGAGACGTGGTAGCTTTGTTAAGGTAAGTAGGGGTAGCCTTAACGGGTAAAGGGACTACAGTAGCATGCACAGCCACGTAAGAAGTAGATGCAAAGAGTAAAGTTAAAGTTTTCTTTCTATATATCTATAGAATAGTAGAATAAAGACATATAGTAGTACTATTAAAATACTAGTACTTAGATCTATTAAAATGTAATCTAAACTATATAAATCTACTATAGCTACTAAAATATATACTTATAAATTTAATAAATTTAGTAATATAGTTAGAATTTTACTTATCTAATAGATCTAGTGTTATTACTCTTTCTATCTTAGATTAATACATTTCTAAACGTATTAGAAACGGCTTTAAATAGTCCCTATTATTGTTCTATAATGTTCGAGAAGCCTAGACCGAGCGGTCTTTGTTTAGGTACTCGAACACTTCGTAGGCAGAAATTAACGGTGTAGGATGCCTGCGCCGACGCTATGGAAAAAAGATCCTTAACTGGAGTGTCCTCCGAATATCGCGTTAGGTTAGGTAACATCGAGGATGCAGGAGAGCGGAGCTGTTAACCCCACTGCTGGCGAGGCGGAGGGCGCAGGATCGCACGCCTCCGCGGAAAGGGAGGGATAGGGTAAGATGGGATTGGGAGTCGCTGAGTCCGTCGGGCGGCCATAAGGACGCCCGACCGTCTCGTAGTGGAAGCCCTTACTCGAGCACCCCAGCTAGCATCGCTCTGTGCGAGTAAGGCAACGAATCCTCGTCGCGCGATGACCTTCAACCCCTCGACCGCGCTCGTTCACGTTGATCTTGCCTCGGACAGGCCATTGTACGGTTGAAGATGCAGGGCTGCGGTACGGCCCACACTCGTGCCAAGGCTGCTGTCAAGCTGAATGCTTCCGTCTGTTTTGCCCCCATCTGTTTTGCCTGAGAACGAAGCACATGAACCGTCGCGTCCCCACGTCCTCCGTCCACCAGCGTGCGGTAAAGACTCGATCATACAGTGGGGTCCGGTGAAGCAGTGCTGGTTTGAGGCTTCGTGGAACGAGACCGCGGGACCGCGCTGGCATACCGTTGCAACTAAGCTTGATCGAATATAGAGCGATCCCTAGCACCGAACGAAGGCTGCGGATGGAGGGACTGGAGCGCGCGCGCCAAGAGGATCACCACTCACGTCCGCTGAAGGCGGGTCGTCTGAGTGAAGCTATGGTAGATGGATGGACGTGACACTCCCGTCAGCCCTGTATCTTTTGGCAGTCCTCCGCCGTTGCCCTCCGTACCCACGGCCTGTTCCGATTGTGTCTTCTCGAATAGGTACGCTGTCCGACTGCGACATCATTGCATCCCTTTCTCCGCGCGACTTCTCATTGGCATCTTTATGATGGCAGATGAGGAACCCTCCGCTGCACCGTCGTTTGCATCTGTCATCGTGGATTCCAAAACACACCGATCGAAAGCCTGCAGTGCTCGCAGCAGTCCAGAGCATCGAAGGCCTTGTCACCCTTGTATGACGGGAAACAGCCGTTCGCTAGGGCTTTAGTTAGGCATTAGGGACTGTTCCTCGCAAAGCCAAGTTTACGTACAGCTGCCATTGTGCTCTCGAGCAGCACAAGATCGTTGAACCAAAGACGTGGTAAACAACAGAGCACGCGAGACGGTAGATGGGAAACGAGAACGCACGTACTACGACTCCATTCCCTGGGTGGCAAACAAATCTCGTACTTGGGGTACACAGAGTAGCACTAGAAGGTCCTGTCGTGTTGTCTAGTCTTCCGCGAGACGCCGTACTCCCTACTCCCCATTCGCTCGCAACCCGTCCCGTCTTAAGTGAACTTGAGTGATCGGCACGTGTGCTCAAAGTACACATGCAATTCTTGTTAAGGACGGCAATCTACTGACGATGGCATTCTGAATGTCGTATCGCAGCAAGCCTTCACACAGGTTTCGATGTTTGTTCTATCCTTACTAGTCCCAAACCCTATTAAGACGTGAAGCATCAACTGAGGTGATACAACCGACCAGATTCGACCACTCACGCCCAGCATCACAGCTCTGTGAAGTTCCAACATGAGTACCATGGCTTTACTAGATCGGATCCCGGGTGTCGAGAACCTGTACATCGGCGGGTTGGTTACTTCGGCGTACACATACCCCTCGGCTTTCGCCACTGCTAATCCGTGGACAGCTTATTCGTTCTACGTCGGAAGGTGGCCCTGAAGGAAGCCAATATCACCCACGTCCTGTCTGTCCTACGTCTGCCTCTGGACGAGCGGCTGTTCTCCGGCTTCGAGCACATGGTCGTCGAAGTTGACGACGTTGACGACGAGAATTTGCTAGAACATTTCCCTGCCACAAACCGGTTCATCCAAAATGGCCTCAACAGTGGAGGAGGTGTTCTTGTGCATTGGTGAGTGCATACCATACTTAGTAATCGAGAGGAGTCATTTCTAGTTCGTGTCTCTACCAATGCGCGCTCTCAAGATTGAAGATCCCTCCTTTCCATCTTCGAACATGCTTTCCATCTTCGTTCTCCTGTGTTGTTACCGACGTCGCACGGCTACGTCACCCCACATTATATGTGGCTGCTGTTTTATTGCACGCTCTATCGGTCCCCCTTTGATACTCCGCAATCGTACGCTGTGTGCGACACCAACGTTCTTTACCAACCTCTTCAATTTAGTGCCATGGGAAAATCTCGCTCCGCAACGTGTGTAATAGCCTATCTGATGCAGAAGCACCACATAAGCCCCTCTGAAGCGTTGTTGCAGATACGTCAAGCTCGCCCCTTGTGTGAGCCCAATGAGGGATTCATGAGTCAGCTAGAAATCTTTCATGAGACGCGGACCCCAGATAACGTCGAGGACGATCCTGCCTACCAGCGATGGCTGTACAGAAGGGAGATCGAACTGGGTCGCGCCTGTGGCCAAGCCCCTGAAGCCGACAAGATCAGATTCGAAGACGAGCATGCCAATGGTTCGGCCGCGGTAGACTTCGACATCAGGTGCAGGAAGTGCAGGTATGGGCATTGCAACATTCCCAACCGACTGGTGTGAGGCTGACACCCACAGGCGACCTTTGGCAACATCGCAGTACCTGATTCCCCATGCACCGAAGCAGGTGGAGGAACACGGCCCCATCTCATCGTCCACGGCTACAAAAGCCACGTGCGCGCATTACTTCGTAGACCCACTCTCGTGGATGCGTCCGGAGCTTGAGCAAGGAAAGCTGGACGGGCGGCTTGAGTGTCCGAAGTGTAGGACCAACGTCGGCAAGTATGCGTGGCAAGGCATGCAATGCAGTTGTGGAGATTGGGTCGTTCCTGGCATCAGCCTCGCCAAAGGAAGGATCGACGAAGTGAAGTCAAGGACCAGCGGAGGGCTAGGTGGCGCAGGCATACGACTGCCGCCGGCGAGTGCGACACGATGCTCGGGACAAGAGAACCTCTGACTCGGCCCCCGAGCTGGTCGAGGTCGGCATCAATCCGGCACAGACAGGCTTCCTCATCAATCAATCGAAGAAACAATCACACCAGCTTCCGGGCATGGGGCTCGCATCACTCGGAAGCGGCGTAGACGAACATGGGCTACAGAGTTTGGAGAGTTGTAAGCTGACGAGGGCCTGTCGTCCAGTACTAGTAACGTCGTAACGTTTCGTGACTCAAAGCATTGCGCCAGGCCCTGACAGGACGTCTTTGAGCAAAGGGTGCGGCAAAGTGAACCCCAGACTGTCTGAGCATCATGCGAAGGGCAGTGAAAATCCCATCACTTTCCACCACACCGCAACTCAGCTTTTGGCAGCGGCAGCAGCAGCAGCAGCCTTGCTCAGCTCCTCCACACTCTCCAACTCGTGCCCATTGTTCTCGCCCACATCGAGCGCGACCAGAAAGCGGCTGACGCAGTTGTACGCCGCCACCGTCGCCGTGAGCTCCACAACCTCCCTGTCCGTAAAGAAGTCCCTCAGCCGGCGGAAGCAGCGCTCGTCCACGACGACCGCGCGAGTCATCTGGTCCGTGTACGCCAGCACCGCCCACTCGCGCGCGCTCAGCCCGCCCTCACCGTCCGCCCGCTCCACCTCGGCCTCAGCCTCGCGACCCGGCCGCGGCATCACCGCCTCGACCGTCCGCACGGTCTCCATGCCCGCGGCGCCGACGCCCGCCCGCAGCGCCAGCACCGCGTGCACCGCCCACTCGTGCACGGCGCCGTTGAGCGCGCCGACGCGCGCGATCGCCAGCTCGCGCACGCCCGCCTCGACGCCCGTCTGCGTGCGGATCGCGCCCAGCAGCCCGTTCCACCCGTCCGCCACCGGCGGCGCGTGCAGCAGCGCGAGGTCGAGCGGGATCAGCGGGCGCGGGGCGCGGCGCGCGGCGATGCGCCCGTAGATGGCTGCCGTGCTGGCGGACCCGTCGGGCGGCGTCGTCGGTGCGTAGGGCAGGCGCATGCTTGGACGGCTGGGCTGGGCTGGGCTCGGATCGGGGCTGCCGCTGTTGCTGGAGGAGGAGAGCCGTGCTGCTCTGGCTTGCAACTGCGCGTCGAGAGGGCTGGGTCTGCGGGGCGTCGGATCAGACAATGCTGGGCTTGATCGGGTATATACTTGGCGTGTGCCGCACAGAGTGTCGAGGGTGCCGCGCAAAGAATCTCTGGGAGGGACTGGAGTGAAGTAGATTTATACAACCTGGGGAGTCAGCTTCTGGGAGACCGGATAAACGCTCCAGCGCCTGCAGCTCATTGGCTAACACCATGTATACAAACCGCTATCCGGAGAGTACAGCACAAACAGCAGTGACTTAGCGGCCAACAATCATCGCATGACTTTCGGTATAGTCACTCGCAGTTGCGGACCACTCTCTCGGGGGCCTTCCCTGTAATCCTAACGTCCCGTTCCTGCTGTTCGGTCGGGGGACCTTCGAAGCTGCATCGATTTCCCCGCGATATCGCCTGCCCACAAGTGGAATACCATAGTGAGCGTCAACTCGTACACATGAAAACAAAGCACGTCTGGCGGGCAGGAGGTGATGGCTTATGTGGCAGCTGGGAGAAAGTGCAGTTCTATACTGATTCTCATAACTACATACACTACCCGCTAAACAGTCATCCGTGGGTTTCCAGTATAAACCCAAACAGGCAAGCCGTCTTGCTCGAAAACAGACCCAAAACTCCGTTGGTGCTCAGCATGGTAACTACAAATTGGCCTGCAATTCCTTGTTCGGGGCGACTCCTTTCGGCGCCAGGCGAATGTCATACTTGAGCTCCAACTGAGCGTTCTTGTCTCCCTCGAGCGGTGTAAAGTCGACGACGAGGTCGTCCTTGACGGCGAATACGGTGTCCGTGGTTAGGTAGGGGTCGTTCTTGGGGAAGATCTGGTTGACGACGGGCTTGTAGTTGGGGTGGGTGATCTAGGACTGAGGTCAGCATCGGCATCGCGGATATGACGGGCGGAGAATGCTTGCCATCAAGTGGATGTGGGCAGGTCGCATTGGATGCCTGTCGAGGAGCGTGAAGAGTGCGCCTGCAGGGCCTGTGGTGAAAAGCATACGTTAGCCTGGGTCTCGAAAACAGCAGACTCAGGCCGACTTACCGTCGGTTGGTAGCGAGTAAGCGGTCGGGTGCAAGCAGTAGAAGTGGTATTCGCCGTTCTCGTCGGTCCTGAACTTGCCCCTGAGGTTGTTGTCGGTCTGGTTCTCCGTGTCTTGGAAGTCGTACTTTCCGTTGGACGAAGCTTGCCAGATATCGACAATCGCACCTGCAATGGGCTTCTTCGTTACAACATCCAGAACTTTTCCGTGCATGAGTGCGGGCTGGCCGTTGGGCGCCGGGTCCTGTATTATACTGCCACCGAGCTCACGGAAAGGGGCGTTGGGGCTCCAGAAAGGACCCAAGATGGAGGAGGAAGTGGGGGCTTCTTCGGTATCCATGGCAAGCTTGTGTGCTATTTCGTCGACGAGGCTGCAGGAAAAGTCAGAACACTTGTTTATGCATGGGCTGTAAGGCAGGCGAGAACACTCACGATTCGAGCCCCAGGACGTCGGAGATGCGCTGGCCCTCATTCCTCTGAGGCGTGCTGATCTGGCCGATAGAATTGACGAAATGCACGCCGGTCATCCACTCATCCGTGGTGAGCTCGACCTCGCGAGCAAAGTCGTGGAGGTGTCTGATGAGGGCTGAGAAGATCTCCCTGGTCCGGTCGTCGACCTTGGGTCCCATGGCGTTGATGACATTCTGAGTGAAGTCGGGGTCGAACTTGGAGGACGAGGTCGCCATTGTCTTGCCTGTGATGGAGTTCGAGTTTTGCGTGTTGGCAGTTTGAAGGAGGTGGAAAGGCGGTTTCTTGGACTGGAGGCTCAATGGAGTAGAAGTTGATGTTTTTATCACCTCCAGCGAAGGGCACACGGACGTCTAATAAGCAGCAAGAAGCAAGCCGGTGGATCAGCGCGGCTAGACGCCACGGTAAACTGCAGAGCACCCGGAAGCAGCGTCTGGCACTCTCCACCTCAGGGCAGCGTCGAGCAGTGGAGGAGTCGAGAAGCTCCCCGCAAGTTCCGTGCCCGCCGAGGCTGGCCCCGAGCGCGGTAGATGCATCGGCGTCCACACTCGCCCGCCGCTCTCACGCTGCTTCCCCGCCGCGTCCAGCGACCATTCACTCCCGCGCGGCCGTGGCGGATGAGTCTTCTTCCGCCGCCGGCTGTCCCCCGGATGCGAGCTTTTGCCGTCGATGGCCTCCGTTGCTTGCCGCGACACCTTCCCGCACAAAACACAGCAAGCGCGGGGTGGTGGGGCTGCTGGGGCGCCCTTCTCGTTCGGTGGACGAAGCTCTCCATGTGAAGCCACGGGTGTCTTAGTAAGACAGGGACAGCTGGGTGATCCTCATGTTCATGCGCTCGTCTCTCAGTCTCACGAGGTCCATATTCCCATCTCTCCGACCAATCCCTTCTTCTCCGAGAATGCTTCACCATTTGATGATCGGGACCTGGACCCCGCCAGGAGCAATCTACACAGCTGCCTTCGACGACGAGGAACTGACCCTGACTCTGGTCAAGAAGAGCGTCATTGCCCACGATGAATCAATATCCTGGATGTCCTTTGATGTGAGTGACCGTTTCCCATGTCTCTCGAGATGCCTCGACTGGCTGAGAACGAAGTCTCCTGTGTATAGCACACGAAGAAGAACCTATACGGAGCCTCTATGAAAACGTTCACCAGCTATGCAGTGAAGGGCGCTACCGACATAGTACATCAAGCTTCACGTCCCGTTGCTGGACACCGTACGTGTCGCCAGTTCCCCGCTCTGTCCGCGCACCACCTCATCTGTAATCAGCGTTGGCCGCGAGCAAAGACACGAACACGAGGGCCATCTTCCTGCTAGCAGCGAAAAAGGCGCCGTATTGTGTCTACGGAAACCCGTTCTACGACTATGCAGGATACGGCAATGTTTTCTCCGTTGACGAGAACGGCGCCATGAAGGAGAACATACAGAACTACGAATACGCCCCCAATTCTGGGATACACGGAATGGTCTTCCGATCCTACTGAAACTTACTTGTACTCGGCGGACCTGAGGGCGAACAAAATCTGGACACACAAGAAGGACAGCGAGACGGGCAGACTCACACTCGCCGGTAGCATTGATGCTCCAGACCCTGGAGACCACCCTCGGTGGGTGGAGATGCACCCCAGCGGAGCATACCTATACGTCTTGATGGAGGCAGGGAACAGGCTAGGAATCTACGTGGTCGATGAACACACTCACATGCCAGTCTTCACTCACATCACATACCCTCTTATTCCTCCTGGTATGAACCAAGGGCCCGCTCGGTTGAGGTTCCCGGTGACTAACCCGGCTCGCTAGGCCTCACTCCTAAGAAGATGTACCGGTCCGATGTCGTCTTCCTCCACCGTAGCAACGAATATCTCTTTGCTACATCGCGAGCAAATGCATCGAATCTTACCGGCTACATTGCCGCTTTCAAGCTGGGTCCTGCTGGGAGTGTGGAGCGCCAGATCTGTCTGAACCCGACACCCACAAGCGGTGGCCACTCAAACGCCGTGAGTCCTTGTGACTTTAGCGACGAGTGGCTGGCGTTGACGGACGACCAGGAAGGGTTCGTGGAGGTTTACCGGTGGAAGGAGGAGTTCCTTGCGAGAGTCGCGCATCTGGATATCAAGGACCCGGGCTTTGGCATGAATGCGATCTGGTATGATTAAAGTGTCGAATGGTGTCCGTGTAGACATCCGCGTGCGAACCAGAGTTACGACTTGATGCACAACGTAGAGGTGCCCTGATGAATGTTTATCCGCGGTCCAAAGTGCCCCCCAACTGAGAGTTGATTATCACGTGAAGCCTGCAAATCAGCGCGGGTGTGACCTTTTGGCTGTGGTCGAGGTACTTCTCGTCGGAATAAGTTGGGCTCATTGAACCTTCGGAGCACCAGCAGTTGGAACACCTCGCTCGACCGACACAATGGCGCCCACTCCGGGAGTCCTCTACGTGACGATGCAGCCGGCCTCCAGCCTGCCCACTGCTCAATTCCAAGACTGGTACAACAACGAACACGGCCCTACACGGCTCCGCCTGCCATTCGTCGAGAATGGCTTCCGCTACCGAGCCAAGGACCTTAAATAGGCGGGCAGCAAGGAGATGCCAGAGTGGATGGCCATCTACGACATCACGGACATGGCCGAGCTGACCAGCGAGACCTACACGAACCTGCGAACAGCCGCCGTGAAGAGCCAGCGGGAGAAGGACACAATGAAGCAGATTGCCGTTGACCGGAGGATCTTCGATCTGGCGGGGGGCCGGGAAGCCAAAGCGTTCCAGCCTCTCGAAGACCTCGATGCGGAATCCGCGGGCGCCGAACTCGTTGCCATCAGCCTGAGTCTGCACCCGGGGAAGGAGCAGGAGCTGGACAGGTGGTACGACGAGGAGCACTTCGGCATGATCTCAAAGGTGCCTGGATGGCTGCGCTCGCGCCGCTTCGTCAACTCCTCCATCGAGAGTAAGGACAGGGTGGAGTGGCTCACGATCCACGAGTTTGCAGCCAAGAATGCAATCGGCGGCGAGGAGCATAGGGCCGCGGCCAGTACGCCATGGGCCAAGGACATCATGAGCAACGTCGTGCAGGAGAGGAGGAGGCGCGACTACAGACTCTACTACACATTCGGCCCTGCACCGAGGGATCTGCAACGGCTCCCGAGTGCAGATGCCGTACCCTTCACATCACCGGACGGAAAGACAAGAACAATCCCCGCTGCGCAGCCGGACGGCCCAGCAATCGAATCGTACATCACCACGAAAGACGACGTCGCCCTCCCCTACAGACTCGAAGGCTCTCCCGACCCCGACGCGCCGCTCATCGTCCTGAGCAACTCCATCCTCGTCGAGTGGGGCATCTGGGACGGCTTCGTCGCGGCCTTCCTCTCGGCGCCGCAGAACCGGAAATACCGCGTCCTGCGCTACTCGACGCGCGGCCGCTCGAGCGCCTGCGGAGACCGGCCTGTCACCGTCGACGTCCTGGCCTCGGACGTCGTCGCCCTGCTCGACGCGCTGCGCGTGCCGCAAGCCGCCGCCGTCGTCGGCGTCAGTATCGGCGGCGCGACGGCCCTGGCCACGGCGCTGCAGCACCCGGCCCGCGTCGCGGCGTTCGTGTCGTGCGACACCAGCGCCAAGAGCCCCGCGGGCAACCGCAAGACGTGGGGCGAGCGGATCGCGGTTGCGGAGAAGGAGGGCGCGCGCGCGACCTCGGGCGAGAGCGTCGTGGGCGAGCAGCTGGCGGAGCTGACGGTGCGGCGGTGGTTCGTGAGCGCGAGCTACGACGGCGGGGACACGGAGGCGGAGATCGCGCGCGTCAAGGCCATGGTGCGGAGCAACAGCCTCGACGGCTTCAAGAAGAGCGTCGAGGCGCTG
>NAJN01001311.1:0-12295 GCA_005059845.1 Cryomyces minteri
GACGCGCTGAAATCAGAACCAGTGTAGTCGATCTCGGGAGAGAACATGGCTTGGCCAGGACCCGGCGCGAGTTGTATTGAAGTTTTGGTGATCATGTTTGGAGAGAGGCGGTAGTTGAAACGGCCGGATAGGGCAAGGTCATTGTCAATGTTTGCTTGGAGGAAGACCTGTGTAGTCGAACGAGGTTAGAATGCGACCCAAGATGCTGGAACAAGACTAGATGCGGGTTTCATTGACTATTGTAGTGGATCACCGAGAGTATGCAACTGTGGTAGACTGACCTGAGGTGATCCATACAGTGCGGCAAACGTATATGGCGGCAATCCCTGGCTGCCTTGGGAGAAGGCATGCGACACCTGGAACAGCGGCGCAACGCTGAAGGCTTTTGTGAGATCCGCTCGCAGTCCGGAGAAGGTAAGATTGTTTAGGAACACATCCCGCTGGACCTCCTTTGCGATGTTGTCCACCGTCCCTGGGTTCGAAAGCCCTAATGCTTCCCGCCTCGCAGAAAAGGATAGATATGTGTCTCGCAATGTCGACACGACGGCGTTCTGGGAGAAGAAATCTAGCGCGGCGTTTTCCTTCTCGGACAGGTTGTTGACGGGTATAGTGGTCGACATGGCGAAGGATGATGTGAGGAGGAGAGAAGATCCCTAGAGCAGCTACTACTTGGACGTGGCAAGAGCCAGAGCGGTTAGACTGGATGGGCGATGGTATGGGTGAGGTGCGATGGGGAGCTGTCTGGTAGCTGCTTTCGTCTGCAACGTGAACGAGTACCACGACAACGACTCCGACAATTTTTGGGTACGGCACCGCGCTCGCTGTACATTTGAGAACGCTCCCGGGACATCTTTCTTCCGCAACCCGCTTCCTCGTCCGTGTTCCATCGCGCCGTTATCGGTCAGTATATCACATCGGGAGTTGTCGAGATTGCATGCACTTGATCGATATATACTAAAGCCCTATGCCCTGCTGTGTCTCAGATGTTCCGTGACTAACCTATCGCTCATCGCTCATATACTCTGCGACGACCTTCCGACGGGGCACCTTACTACTCTAACTCCCCTCACCACAACCCAAGACTAGCCACGGAACTCCACTTACACCCCCGCATTGTCATAGCTCTGAGCAGTTCCGCTTTGTGTATTAGGAACAACCGTCTGTAGACACATTCTCCCTTCTTTGTGTGGAAGCACTGGGTAGAATCCAGCGACCATGGACACGCTCTTGTAAGTACAACTCCTACTACCTTAGTCTCTGTCCCAGATTTCCCCATCATCTACTACCCGGAATGGTGCTATGAGTCATTGTTTGTTACAGAGTATCAATGTTCACTTGCTCATATGCACAGAACTGCTGAGTTTGTCGAGGCGAACTCCCCCCGGTTCCGGCGACGCTCCTCTACACTCTACGATGCGATCCATGACTTACCCGAGAAAGAGGCTATGGCCCCAGCCCAGCTGTATAGTACTGAGTCTGGCCGCCTTTTCCACTCTGGCAGAATGGTCATTGCAACTGTCGGCCTTCCGGCTAGAGGTAAGACGCATGTATCCGTTGCGCTTGCTCGATACTTGCGCTGGCTAGGGGTGAAGACCCGAATTTTCCATCTGGGCGACTATCGCCGGGCCACTTTGGGTCCAGGGAAAGAGGTTCCTGCAGACTATTTCTTCGTGAACGCTTCTCCTGAATCTGTCTTACTGCGGAAGAGGATCTTAAAGAAATGTCGCGAAGACATCTACCACTTTCTAGAACACGAGAACGGCCAGATAGCCATCTACGACGCTGTAAACCCACTTTCAGCGGGACGGAAGACCTTAGCGAAGGAGTTTGCAAAACACAATGTCCAAACCCTGTTCATTGAGTCTCACTGCAATGATGAAAGAATTATTGAAGAGAATGTCAGGAACGTCAAGATCTCGTCTCCTGATTACATAGGTTGGTCTGACGAGGACGCAGTCAAGGACTATCTAGCAAGGATCAACGCAAGAATCCCTCATTTCGAGACTATGGAGGAGCCTGACTTGCATTTCATCAAGATGATCAACGCTGGGGAGAGGGTTGTGGTGAACAACTGCGCCTTCAATTACCTCTCCCAAAGAATTGTCTTCTACCTTCTGAACTTGCACATCAAGTCCCGACAGACGTACTTCGCTCGAGCAGGTACCACACGAGATGAGGACTCATATAAAGCCGACGCTTCGTTGTCTGCGGAAGGAGAAGACTACGCCAAGAAGATGGCCGACACGCTGATCCGACATCGTGAAGAGGAGCGAGAGAGACTGATCAAGCGTGGTGGCCCTGATGTGGCGCTAAAGCCACTCACGGTCTGGACGTCCACGCGTCGACGTACGATCGAGACATCGACCTACCTGGCCAGCTTGGGATACAGAGTACGACAACGATCGCAGCTGAGTCAGATGAACCCGGGCGTCTGCGAGAAAATGTCCGAGAAAAAGATCAGGGCAGAGTATCCTGAGGAGGTCTCGAAGCATGAGGCTGATCCCTACCATCATCGATATCCTAGAGCTGAAGTAAGATCATAGCCGTGGCTTACACATCATAGAAGGAGCGCACATGCTGATTGCCATAGTCGTATCACGATCTAGCTGTCCGAATGGAGCCCATCATCCTCGAGCTCGAGCGCGAGGAGAATGACCTTCTCATCATCGCGCACGAGTCTGTGTTACGCGTGCTCTACGGGTACCTCATGGCTTGCAACGCAATTGACATCCCTGGCCTCGAATTTCCACGTGATGAGATCATCGAGGTAGGCCACCAGGATCAGTCTGCTTTCCTCAATACTCCTCTCCACCCCTGAAACACTCTAGAGAAAACTTGTCGCCTTTTCCGTGTATGCGAAGCAACCCCTTACTGACTTCCCTCTTCAGATCATCCCGGCCTCATACAACAATGAAGCCAAGCGCATCCACATCCCCGATCTGCCGCCGAAGATTATCCCCGGCAGCCCGGAAGACTTGCAGATGCCAGTCCCGCCAAGCGGTACCGCGAGTCCATTCAGTGGGCTGGGAACCCCGGCCGGTACGATGACGCCGACGGGCGACGGGAAAGGCCAGAGCTTCCTGCCCTTGCCGCTCCGGCGGCCTAATGTCACCAGCAATCCAAGCTCCTAGTACAGCGGCTTGCAAAGGTAGAGATGGGCGTTCATAGGTGGAGACGGTCACAGCTTCTATGTCCTTATCATGATGATATTGTTCGGCTGCTGGTCAGTTACCTGATAATTGAGTCGATTGAATATAGGGATCTGTACATGGTGTCGTAGGTATTCTTGCACACACTCATACATAAGGTTGAAAGAACGAAGCCAACGTCTAACGTCTAGACCCACAATAAAGCCCCAAAGGTATATATGTACCTCATGTAGATGGCCCCACCTACACCACCCGCCCTTTTATCCCAACCGCAAAATCCATCCACATTATCTAGACCCCGAGACCAACGTGTCCCGAGGACGTCTTCACCACCTCTTTACTAACCCTCTTCTCCGTCTCCTCCAGCAGCTTCATCATTGCTGCCCTTCGGGTCTTCTCCCCTGGGCCCTTCATGATGACCTTGTAGCCTCTGGCATCGCTGGAAACCCGCGGATTGAGCGCCCGGTAGGCGACGACGCAGGTGTTGAAGAGGAGGCCGCTGGGCACTTGCGACGTCACTACTTTGAGGTCTTTGTCGGACGCATAGAGGACTTGTGCGTTGGCTAGACGACTTAGCAGTGTTCTCAAGGGGACCGGGGTTGGGCGTTGGTACTGAGGATTTGGGACGTGATGTCTGCTGTTGTGGTAACCTCCATTGTTCTATGTCTTAGAATTCTACAGAAAATCGCAGACGGTGTATATGGGTTTGCAGTATGAATATGTGGTTGATACAGGAAAAGGATCTGTGGACAATTGCGACAGAACTGACGTTGGAATACCACCTTGTTTCTTCATAGCTGGCCACTATGTACATGAAACAACAACCTACATGGATCCCTTCCCTCGAAGGGGTTGCATGAGGTCACATCACTCTCATCCCGTCTCACCACATCTGCAGTTCTGCGGAACAATGTATGAGCGAAATGCCCGAGAGCTGTCCCGTCCTGTTCGCCGACGGGAAAAGTCCAAGCATCTAACCATTGTCTAGCCATCAACACCGGCATCATCACTCCGCTTCTCTCAACGTTTTCGAACCCCCCACACGACGACGACCGCAGCATATAGTCCAAGATGGTGAAGCTCGAAGAAGTTCCCGACGAGGAGTTGGATCGGCCGCAAGCCGGCCCAGAACTCGAAGACGACTGGGACACGGACACAGGTAGCGACACAACCCTTTCTTTTTCACCAGCACCATCATCAGCACCGCGCATCTCACACCCTTGTCCACCAACAGACTCCGACATCTCCGAAGACTCGTCCGACGAGATCCCCGACGAATCCCTGACCGACCGCATCGCCGCGCTGCGCGACGTGATCCCCCCGCAACAACGGCGCTTTCTCTCCTCGACCTTCTCGTCCGCATCGTCGTGGTTCAAGACCGGCCTGGGCTGGGGCGGCAAGACGTTGTGGGTCGTCAGTACGAGCGCGCTGCTGCTGGGCGTGCCGTGGGCGCTGGCGTTTGCGGAGGAGCAGCAGATGGTGGAGATGGAGCGCGAGATGAAGATGCAGCAGAGCGCTAATGAGGTGAGCTCTCCTTTACGAGTGCGGTGGATGGCGCGGATCGCGTGAGAGGCTCGGCGCCGTGATAAGGGATGGCGGTCCGGCCACTGGCGCGTACGCATTAGAACAAGACTGACTCTTGCGCCTCTGCAGTTGTTGACGCCCGGCGTCTCAAGCCAACCAGCTGGAGCAAGACCTGCACTATAGAGCTCTGCTTTCGTGCTGAGTCTCGCAAACTCATGGAAGGACAGGCTTGGAAACCCAGCACATGTGTACACTCCACTTACCGTTCACACCGTTCCTCTACGTTTCTGGTTGGAGGCAAATCTTCGTCTCTGCTTGCGTCCCTTTTTCGTCTTCAGCAGTGTAACAATAAGGACTCAATCCTACGACTTCCCAAACATCACGAGGCTTAAATGGAGCTTTCGTTTGCGTCGGAATACGAATTTGACCATCTGAGACTCTTGCCCCTTGTGTGTGTACGTCTGTCTATTGCTGTGCATTTCAATGACGCCCTCTCCGTATGGATGCCTATCCATTGGCCCATTCTACTGACTGCTTTCAAGTCCGCGCTTGTTCAGCAAATCAATGCCCCGATCAGATGCCAGGCCTTTACGAAGTTCATCTCCGCAGTCCCCGTTTGGTAGCCAACCCCAACGCTCTCTATCCCTTAGTGACCGATCGCAGTCGCATTCATCACTCGAACAAACAAGCCCACGGCTACAGCTTCCCCCTGTTCCTCTTCTCCAAGCTCTCCAGCCTCATCTTGCCGTACTTGTTCTCCCCCACTCTCAACAAGCCCTCCTGCCACGTGCTCGCCAGATGCCTGTCGTCGGCGTCCCAAATCCTGCTCAAATGCATGGCCCTGCCGCCCGCCGCACGGCTCGACCACGCCTCCTGGCAGAACCAGACCGGGGTCGCGCTGTCGTCCGTCATGGCCAGCGGCGCGTTGTCGGTGTGGAAGACGACGGTGTGGCTCAGGCTGGCCATGTGCGAGAAGCCGTCGCCGACATCGAGGTTGTTGGCGATGATGAACAGGCTGTTGCGGTCCGAGGCGTAGAGGTGCGCGCACAGGTGCAGGTTCGGCGCGAGCGCGAGCGGCGGCATCGCGCCCAGGACGCGGTAGTAGTGCAGCTGGCGCCGGTCCAGCGGCGCGCGCCCGCTGTTGTACCCGGCCATGTCGACCTTGCGCACGGAGAGGCCCGGGAAGGGCTCCTCGGCGGCGCCGCCGGCGCGGTAGGCCCAGTACCAGGGCGAGTCGACGCTGGGCGCTTCCGGGTGGTCCGCAGGGGCGTGGCCGGAGAGTACGGAGGAGTACTCTTTGTTGACGCTGAAGGCCTCTGCCGGTCGAGGGGGCTTGATTCGGCGCGCTTGAAGGAGGCGATGCAGGTGAAGCAGCCGCCTTTGTCGGGCTCTTGGACGACGTCGACGCCGCGGGTGCAGTAGCCTCTCCCATCTCGTATCGTCCGGACGTGGTAGATGAAGGGCAACGTAGTGTCTCCCGGCAGAGTGAACCATCCCGTTACATTCTACAGCAAAGCAACGATGAGTCAACCCGAATGCGCCGCAACATATTTGTGGTGGAGGTCTTGACACACAGGGAGACATAGAGATGGACGAGTGCTGGAATACCGCAGATATGTGCGAGACATGGTGTACATACATGAACCGTAAACCCGTCCTTCACCGTCTGCGACGCCGCCCACACAGCCTGGCTATACACATGACCTCCATACGCAGAATTGCCTCCCCCAGGCGCAAAGGCCATGGCAGTCGATCGGAACGTGTGTTCGTCGATCTTGTCGAGCCTCATGAGCTCGGTGAACGGTAGATAGGCATTGCCATTTGTGGAATCCGCCATGGTCGGAACAATTGATGGCGGTGCGGCTTAGGGAAGGCTTCTGCGTCGAACTCGCAGCTCCATAGTCTATTTCGAACTGTTCCACTTTGCGAACCTGCGACGATGCTACGAGGTTCGAGTGAATGCTCGCAGCGTTTGGGCCGAGGTCCGAAGTGGTGGGAGCGAAACAGCGCTTGAGGGAGAAAGATTGGCACACTTCAACACAACGGCATACACATTATACTATTACTTCTTTATAAAGTGGTGTATCACGGCTCGACTCGTAGTACACAGTGTTCATGTCTCAACTCGTGTTTAGCTCGGTTACCAAAGACTGTGTGTCCAACACCCTCGTTTATCTTGCCTACACCTTCTATACACTGTTACAGTCCATATATAGCTACGTGTCAATCAACTTGTAGGATTTCACGGTGCTGGGAAGTAAATGTGAATGACCTGCGAGTTTGCTCCAGATGTTGTTCGCATACTCTCTTACTCCGTGAAGTTGTGGCTGCTCGGTGCGATGACGGTACAGTCCCGTACCGTATGATCTCGAAGAAGACGGAAAGAGCAAGCCCGCAACCGACGTCATTCCCACTCTCTTAGTGGCCCTTTCGTCCCGCCTTCGGGTCGCTGCTCGTGGACCTCGTGCAGCGGTGGTAGGGGCTGCTACGCCCGCATTGGGCTCCGAAGTGAGAGTTCCGTCAGCGGCTGATTTAGGATTGTCCAGCAGATTGATCTGATCGTGTTCAGAGGTTGAGGACGAATCCTGACCCAGCTACCTATCCGAGACGTGGTACAGGCATCTTGACAAGGGGGTTCTCCTCCACGCCATTCTCCCTAGGTACCGGTTCTTTGCCGGCTAGAACTTCTTCGGCCGTCTTGACCAGGATGTCGAAAGCGCGTCGGACGTATTTCTCTTCCGCCATGGGATTCGCACTGACAATCCTGATGACATAGACACCGCCAACTACACCACTGGTAAGGAAGATCTCACCGCGAGAGTTCACGAGCTCGTACACTTCCTTTGTCAGGGCATTTGCGTCTATCAAGTGTTGGTTGGTCGCGTCGGGGGTGAAGTCATTCGTGTATGCTTCGTGCGCCGGGTCCGGCCGGTCCGCTGGGATGGACGAACGTTGTCTTCTCTGTCTCCTTGGGATAATGGTGATGACTGTCAGAGCGAACGCGGGCGGCGTTAGGACAGCGAAGAGGTCGGAGCGCGACTTGATCAGGCCGTGGAAGAGATCGCCGAGCTGGATGTGGTGCCGAATGTGCGCTTTGAGTCCGCTGATTCCGTAGGTCCGCAGCACGAACCAGATCTTCATGGCGCGGAAGCGGCGGCCAAGTGGGATCTGCCAGTCTCGGTAGTCTGTTACGAGGCCGGAGTCGCTGAACGTGTTGCGTAGATAAGAGGGAGTGATGCTAAGCGCGTCTGTCAGATCTCGTCGTCGCTTGACGTACAAGCAACTGGCGTCGAAATTGGTGAGCAGCCACTTGTGCATGTTCATGTCGAAGCTGTCAAAGGCGGAGAAATGGGCGGTGTGATGTTGGAACTCCCCGCAGACAAGAGCCGCACCGGCGTAGGCTGCGTCGACATGAATCCAAATGGATGGGTAGTCTTTTGCAACCTGTGCGATCTCTTCGAAGCAATCAACCGCGCAAGTGGATGTTGTGCCAAGGCTAACGGTCAGGTAAAATGGCTCCTGTCCTTTGGCCTTGCAGTCTTCTATGGTCTTGCGCAGCCCTCTACCTGTGAGGGCAAAGTCGTCTTCGAGGTGTACCGGTACGCTACGGTATCTGGTCCCAGCGATGTTTGCGGCCTTGTGGGTACTGCTGTGAGCCTGCTCACTTCCTAGGGCTACCAGCTTTCCTCGCAGATGTGCAATTTTGTCTTCTCTTGCTTCTCCCTCGAGTCCCTCGCTTTTCTCTCTCAGATATCTCTCTCTAGCCGCAACCATCACAGTCACAACAGCCTCGCTAGCACTCCCTTGGATCACACCACCTCCTTCCCCTCGACTCAGGTAGCAATCCGGCAGGTTCAACAGCTTCGCAAGCCAATCCAAAACCACTGTCTCCAGCTCGGTGATAGCTGGAGAGCAGAGCCAGTTAAATGCCGGTGCCGTGAATGCAGCGCTGTACAACTCTCCCAGCATGCCTGGATATGTAGAGCTCGCAGGGAAGAACGCCATGAAGTTCGGCGATTGCCAATGCGTAAGGCCTGGCATAATCTTTGACTCTATATCCTTCTGTATCTCGTGCCATGGTTCTGGGTCTTCTGGTGGGCCTGAAGGGAGGAGAGAGCGGAGGTAGCCTGGCTCTACGGAGGAGAGGACGCGACGGGAGGGAAGGGTATCGTAGTAGTTTATGATCTCGTCTACAGCGGCATGAGCCGCTTCTCGGAACTTCGTCGAGTCCATTGGGTCTTGTGGTTTATTAATAGAGGTGTGCTGCCCTGAGCTTTGGGGTGTTTGAGCGCCATTGGCGACATCTTTTGCATGCTCCATTCGAGCTGATGTTTTGACAGAATAAGGTCTTGTGAATGAAAAGAAACTCGGAGCTTGTTGAGCGAAAGTGAGAAGGACGCGAAGGGGAGGTCTATGCATGGGTCCTATACCCCAGTTTAAATCATGTAGCTGGTGAACGAAATAGGAAAGACGGTATTTACAGCCGGTGCCCGAATGCCCCTCACGTCCCTTGATTACTTCAAGCCTGCAGCGAGACCTATTACAACCAAATGGATCACTTACCCGCCTAAGTTAATGGACTGTTGTTGCAGCTCACAATTCCTCCAGGATTAGACTCAGAGGCCGAGTCAGTTTGTCAGCAGCGACTGATGACAATTGCATTCTCACCCAGTGCGGGGCACATGTGAGCTTCGTGTGAGGATAGGATTCTAGTACAAGACCTTTAGATATACATGTAGCTCGTCCAACCCCCTCTTCATGTTCAAGCAAGCAAGTCGCATCACTCGACTCTCGTCCAAGACCCCCATACACAACACCACTCGAGCATCACTTCGCAGAGCCCTCACCATGCACGCAGTCGCCAAAGTAAACGGCACCACCATCGCCGAGACAGACAAGTACGAGGTCGTTGAAGGAAACATCTACGTGCGCGCTCTACCATCGCTTCCGACACCTCCATGCAGCTGCCTCTCTCACACCCGCTAACCCTCGACCCAGTTCCCAGCCGAGTGCGTGTGTGTGCCTGGGCCGTTCCTACCCGAGTCAAGCATTGACGACGCATTGGCAGCTCCATCAACAACAGCTACTACCGCAAGACCGACCACACGACCTTCTGCCCCTGGAAGGGCACGGCGTCCTACTACACGCTAAACGTTGACGGTACAACCATCTTCCCCATTCACGCGCTCGTCCCACACAGGGACACCACGAGCATGGACTGACACGGCCGCGGTCACCAAAAGGCAAGCTCATCTCCAACGGCGCCTGGTACTACCCGCAACCGCTGGAGAAGGCGCAGAACATCAAAGACCACGTCGCGTTCTGTGAGTGCTGCTCCACCCCGCTGCAGTGTTGCCCCGAAGCGCTGCGAGGCCACAGAGGCTCATACTTGCGGATTTAGATAAGAACAAAGTTGACATTACGTTTGAGTGATGGGTGGGTGAGATGTGTTTGGTGAGGGAAGACGAGAACGAGGAGACGAAATAGGTTCTGACGGGATGTGGGACGGCAAAGACAAGGTGAGACGAAGGGAAGATGTGGAGAGGCGTATATGGCTGGATCGATCGAGCCGTTTGACAGAGTTTCCAGGACTGCAGGCTCTTCGAGTCGGCGATGTGAATACGCCAGACAGCTCGAGGTGGATGTCTGACTTCCAACCAGCGATTCCCGTGTCATGCAGTGCCACACCCTCACTCCACCAACTCTCCCCTCTCTTCCCACTACCATCCTCCAAACCAAACCCCTCAATACCGCCTCGAAACTTCCTCGCCCAGCATTCCCTCCTCTCCCAACGCTCCCCTTGCCCTCGCCAAAGCCCCGCTCTTGACGACGCTCGCAGCGATCTCTCCCTCGCCTCCCTCAGCCTCGGCCGCGTACCCGCCGTCCTGCACGAAGAAATCGCACTCGTCGATGATGTCCCACAGTACGTCCTCGGCGATCTGCTCTTTGTATCGCGCGCCGATGGGGCGGAGTTGGCGGTAGTTTTGCGTCACGCCCGCGACTGCTCTCTGTCCACCCACACCACCGTTGCTGCCATTGGTGAGGCCGTCGGCGTCGTGCATGTCGATGTCGTTCCTGTAGTCTTTGGCAGTGGAAGCGAGGTGCGGTGGCGGGAACCAGAACCCGTCCGGGCCGTCGCCGAAGTTGAGCTCGGCGATACCGCCGCTGAACGATGCGACGGCGGGATAGTAGCCCAGCGCGCCGTCGTCGAAGCCTGGCCGAGCGCCATTGGCGGCGGCGGGCGCCGATGCGGGTGGCAGGAAGGCGAGAAGGTTCTCGAAAGCGGTGCCAACCAACTTACCATTGCGCCACACACGGATCGCCGAGTGGGGCAGCGAGCGCAACGGGGGTTCGGCGTGATTCGGGTTCGGGGTCAGCTTGTTTTTCAGGTCGGGCGTCGTAGCCGCGGAGGTCGCGGAGAGGGACCGGTCGGCGTAGAGGTCCATTGGTTTGGTGGCCTGGTACTCGAAGGTCTCGAAGTAGACATTGCCCTTATAGGGGACGGGAATGCGGTCGCGCACGATGTCGAGGGTAGCGAGTTCGGCGTGCGGGTCGCGCTGCTCAAAGCCGTCGCCGATGTCGACCGCCGGGTTGTAGATGCCGTCGACGATCTTTCTCTGTAGCGAGAGCGCCGGCAGTGTGATCTCGAGGCCGATGACGTCGCCGGTGCGCACGTCGCGGTCGGCATCGCTGTGCGTGACGTAGTTCTTGTCGTCTGCTTGGGCAGCCTTGCTTTTGGCCGACTTCTTGGGCTTGGGGTGGTAGAAGCGGCTGCCGCGTGAGCGGTGCATTGTCTCGAAGCGAACGTCGGTGACACCGTAGCTGTAGCCGTCGAATCCTACTGGGGCGTCTAACGGCGCTTCTCGCCTCGCCCATCCCATTCGTATGTGCGGCATCGGTCCGCCTTCGTCACCGTTGAGCGCAGAGCCCTCCGTGGGTACTCCTTTGGTGATTTTGACCTCGTAGTAGAGCGATCCCTCCCTTGCACAGACGTTGGCACGTGCCATCCGCCAGCCTTTCTCGTTCGTGACCAGGAGACCGGAGGGGGCGAAGTGCATCCACTTGTCGGCGTCTTCGAGACTCATCCGTGCTCCGTAAGGCCGACCATCGGATTGACGGTAGTATTGCTTGTGGCTAAACTGAGGATCCGCAACGCAGGGCGTGTATCTGTAGTCCTTCTTGTTGACAGCACTATACCACAGATACATGTGTGAGCTTCTCCCTCATTGGAACAGCCAGTTCTGTCTCAACTCACTGATCAACAGGTCTCTTCAACTCTACCTCCCCATCCGGCGTCACAAATGGATTGGGCTCGTGAGACGAGAAGAGCGGCGGCCGAGGTGGATCATAATCGGATGTTCTGGGCGGAGGGATGGCGTATCGCATGGGCGAGGGTACTCCACGGGTTGCAGCACCTTTGCGATCGGCGACGCGATCTGGTGTTCCATTCTTGGCGGTAGATTCTCGCTTCTTGATTGTATCGCGTTTCTCGCGCTGCTCTCGTGCCGGTGCTTTCGTCGGGCGCGTTCGCGCGGCCGTAACTAACACTGATGCGTCTGGGTTCAGTGGTGAAGAGACGGCTGGGATGTGAGGTTCTGCGAGTGCTTGAGGGATAGCTGAAG
>NAJN01001312.1:0-12293 GCA_005059845.1 Cryomyces minteri
CGAATTGGTCAGCTCGTGCAGCTGATGTAGTTATGCACGCAGTCTTGATTCGAACATGCCTCGTATATATCAGACACATCGGGAACTCGCCCGTAACGTTTTGTCTGTACTTCTCCTCCGGTCTCTTGGGCTCGCTCGCGTTGATCTCCGCTTTGAGCGCATGATCAAGAACCACAATCTTCATGCCCAACTCTCCCTCAATTCTGTCCCGCACCGCCTCAATCCTCGCTCTGCACTCACTATCCTCATCGACAAGGATGATCTTACTCCCACTGAGCTTCAAGCAATGGACCAACCCGTCGCCTCCCAGATTATAGTTGATCATCGCGGGCGCACAGCCGATAGCCCAAGAGCCTAGCATCGCGAACATGAACTCGGCGGAGTTCTGGAGATAGAAGGCGACCAGCTCGCCGGGCTGTACATTATGGGAGAGGAAGAACTGTGCGTATCGGCAGCATTGCGCATGCGTCTCGAGCCATGTGTAGGTGCCGTCGCGGGACCAGATGCATTGTTCGGTTGCGGGGAGGCGGTAGACTTGGTTCTCAAATTCGTACCATAGCGATTCACGGTTCTCCCTGGCTGTATACAAAGAGTTTTGAGTCAGTGATGCTTCTCTGCCCTAAGCAGGACATTCCCAGTGACGGTGCAGGAGGTATCTCAGGGATCTTACAAGCCTTCTTCCAGTGTCTCTCCGCCGAGTATTGGTTCCACAGGGTCTTTGCATCTTTCTTGATGTGAAATTTCGCATCTAAGTAAGCTGCTGCGACGCTGGTGCCTGCAATAGCTGCTCCTGCAACTACATTGATACTTTATTAGCGATTTGACTCGACGAAACCGCACACTACACTGTTGGTTCTGCCGCGAGCGACGTGAACATACCAAGAGCCATGATGCAAACGAGATCTTTAGCGGAAGTAATGCAAGGAAACGGTCCTACTAAATAGCAACAAGACAAGCACTGCCAGATCGCACAGTATACGACGCTGGAGGTGTGAGCGGCTTACTTGCCTGACCACAGGGAGCGATACACGGCAGTTCGAGCTGTTTATACCTGTACCGAGGCTGCGGTGGTCGCGTCGGCTCCATTTATCGCGCCGGGAAAGCCAAAGCCCGAGCGTTCCCCACATTCTCATGTGGGGTAGGTCGACTTAGGCTTCCGAAGGCCTTCCCGCTCAGTTCGAAAACCAAGTCGGAGGTGTAGCTACCTAAGGGTCTACCTTGCTCTACATCGTGCAAGACGGTTACTGACAAGGCACACGTGTGATCGCGCTGAGGACGGCTGCTTTCCATGCTGTCGAACAAAGATAGGCCGTCACGCTGTGTCAATAACAAGGCGGGCTCAGAGCGTGACAGCTTTTGCTCCACTGAGAGAGAAGTTGCACCTGAACTTGGTCCATGTTGTGGGGTGCTCGATGAAATCTTCGAAGGTCTTCTGAATCCAGATCTTACGGGCCTGGCTCTTCCTTGTGCATGCGCGAACAATTTTTCACTGAAAGCTCTTGCAGCCTCTGCATTAGCCAGGGTCCGTTCTCGTCGCCCTGCTCCTTGGCGCGTTCGGCCCATGTCCACAGCTCGCGGTCGCTGAAGTCCATTTCGAGGCGTCCCATGAACATGAGATCCCACACGATATCCTGATCGCAGCCGCACTCCATCACAGCAACTCGGAGGACATGAGATGTTGTGGCAACGCCAATACCGTCAGACACCAAAGACATCACTGCATGCTCGTTGTTTTCCCGAATAGCCTCGAGCAGCCCTTGCGTAGCAATCTCGCCGCTTGAAGTTATTTTTCCAGTCGACGATGAACCCTCGATCCTGGAGGAAGTTTAGGAGCGACAGTTTGTCCTTTGACCAAGGTCCATGGAGTAGCTTGTTTGGGAGGGGAAGCCCTCGATGTATTGGCAAGAACCCAAAGTACGCTGACGAATAACGATAGTACTGGTCAGTCAAGTTCGTTTCGACTCTCAACTCCTCCATCTCTTCCGTGTCCCTACAGTGCTTTTCTGGATGAGTGCAAAGACCGCTGTGCCACATATAGGCCTGTAGAAGGAAGTCGCGGAGGGTGGACCAGGTCATCCAACGACATGTGAAGAGTCGAGTCTGAAGTGTGGCGTCCGTCTCTCTGACTTCCTCGGACCGTGGATCTGGCGTCGTTACCCTTGGCTCGGCGATTGCGCCGTCGTGGTTGTCGGGAGGGTCGTATAAAGCTCGAACGAGAAGTCGCGAGTACACATACTGGCTAGAGAGTTGTGCAGCGATATGGTAGGAGCTTCTAGGAAGGTCGATGTTGAGGCTGTAAAAGAAGATGGTCTGGATGATCTCCGTGGGTAGCTGCTCAAGCCGTGAGAGAGGTGCGAATTTTCGGCGTTTGCTAAAGATCGAATTAGTTGTCACACAGTCTGGTGGTTCGGTACAAGAGGTACTGGATACGTGGTATGTCTCTGCTGACCCTTCGTATTGGAAGAGACCTCCGACGTCACCGAGGCAGGCGTATTGGAACGCGACGTACGTGCTGACATTGTCGCGGCAGTGAAGGGAGAGAACGGTGCTCTTCTCGGTGCCGCTCCAGGGGCTCTCCGCTTGCCTCTGACTCTGAGTGGTGCGACTTCCATCTTTTGCTTTGTTGTAGAGAAGGAAGTTGATGGTCGTGGTTATTGTGCCTTGCACACGCCTGGAATCTGTATTCAGCGTCATGGTTGTTCCACAGTGGAAAGCCGAAATATCGCCGCCGCAGCAGACGAACTTCGCTGTACCACGAGTTGTAAACAACTTTGTCCACACTCGAAGAACCTGTCAAAAACACGAGGCCGGTTACCCCCAGAAACAATTTGACTGCTTCGCTACCTATGGCGTATATCGTCAGTGACTGGCCTCATCTTCTCAACAGCCCCTTTGACTGAAGATTCTGACGATGTTCGTGGTTGCGTTGGCCCAAATTTGGTTCTGGCAGCAGTTTTCACATCGAGAGACTCATGGACCGACATCTGACCTTGCTTGTAGAAGTTTAGTCCAGTGCATTGGATATAGAAGAATAATCCCAAACGTGCACTTCAGGAATTACCCACGTTGTCAAATGATCAACCTGTTAGGATATTGTTATAACTAGAACATGATTACGTGGGGAAACAGAGTGTTCGCGGCCTCTAATCTTTCCAGCCTCTTTTGTTTCCGATCCACTTGACCACATACACAAGCGCTAATAAGACAGGCACCTCGATCAGCGGGCCAACGGTGGCCGCAAGTGCTTGATCACTGTCAGCGCCGAATGTAGCCACCGCCACGGCGATTGCCAATTCGAAGTTGTTGCTCGCTGCTGTAAAGCTCTGTGTGGCAGCAAGCTTATAGCCGAAGCCCAGCTTGTGCGTAATGAGGAGTGTGAGGAAGAAGATGACACCAAAGTACACCAGCAGGGGTGCAGCTACGCGAACGACCGAGACGATCTGATGGACGACCTGACGTCCCTGTGAAGCGAAAAGGACGAGAATTGTGAAGAGCAGTCCGATCAATGACCAAGGAGCGACCCATTTTAGAAAGACATCATTGTACCACGCTGGACTGACGAGTTTGCGAAGCGTGAAGCGGGTGAGGATCGCTGCCGCGAGAGGTATACCCAGGAAGACGGCTACGCTTGTTGCCACGGTTGTGTAGGAGACGGTGACGCCAGGGCCAGCGCGGCTGATGACCTTAATGAAGAGGAGGGCGATTGGAGCGAAGAGGACCATTTGCAGGATGGAGTTGACGGCAACCAGAATGGCGCAGTATTCGCTGTCTCCACCTGCGAGACCAGTCCAGATCAAGACCTGCCACAGCATTCTTCAGCTCGGTGTCTGGTAAGCGCAATGCGCGGAAACTCACCATTGCAATACACCTTGCCACTCCTACCAGTATCAGTCCTTCGCGAAGACCGCTCTTGTCAGGTAAGAAAGCCCACGCAAGACCAAGCTAGCAGGCGTTCAGCAGACATTCTTCTTAGCGCTTCTCTCGACCGTCTGAGCAAGCTTACCATCAAGAAAGGAGCAACGATCCAGTTCATAAATACACTGAAGGCGATCTGAATCCACAGCTCTCTGTGCCGGAAAACATGGTGTAGAGTCTCGTATTTGACCTTGCACAAGATGGGATACATCATGACAAGGAGGCCGATCGCTGTACTATCGTCAGGATGTCTGCGGGAGCTAAAAAGAGGAAGGTTCCAGGTAACGTACCAATTGGAACAGATACACCCACGAACTTGCCCTTCTGCAATGCTGGGCCAGTATTGGGCACGAAGTTGCCGAGAAGAACGCCAATGATCATAGCCAAGAGAATCCATACAGCAAGGAAGCGGTCCAGCCAGCCCAAACCCTTGAAGGCGGAGACTTTGTCTGCGACGATACGGTCTCCGTTGGCTTGCTTCTCGACATCCCGCACGTGGCCCGGAGTGCTGAAAGGCTGTACGTCGAGGTCGGGTGAGTTTATGGGAGGGTTGGAGACTCTGTTTGTATCTAGACCATCATGTTGCGGGTGCTTTTGGTTCAATGGCATGTTGATGCTCTACGAAAGCGGAGATTGGAATGCGAGTGTGATGTCAAGGTAACAGGACGGAGTGAGCTGAAGGGCGATTCCAGGAGTAAACAGTGCGATGCAGCAGAGATTGTGATGTATGAATAGCTCGCGACACTGAGCATGGCGAGAGGATGTTTTAAGGAACCTATATACACAGTGACATGTCACAGTTTTGTGTGATGGACCAATCATCACTGGCCTGTGACATTCTCGCGACATGTAGAAGGCAGTGACAAGTCTTCCCAGCTAAGAGAATTAGTGTTGCTGCTAGAAGCATCGAGCGTCGCAGTTTGATATCAGCAATCCACGCCTTCGACCAGAAGTCGCCCACGAAATGGTGCAAATCACAGACCGACCAATCAGCGTCCGTCAGTGACCTTCACCAAGAACGCTGATCTGCTGTCGGTCGGAGGCGGGACGGATCGGAAAAAGACAAACGGCGCAGTATCTGATCTTTACGGCCAATGAGACTGCAAGAGTGACATGCAGCTTATGGTCCGCAGTGACACTCTCCAACCGCAGCTGTTCGATGGAGCTGGTGCAAAGTCCAAGAGCTACCTTGGGTATGTTGTGATGCTCGCTTCGGCTGGAGACAAAGCGACACTTCAAGCTGATCAGTGCACCTTAGAGTCTTGCCAGTGGCAGCTACAGAGCACGACGAACACGATGCTTTCGGCGTGCAAAACCGGTGGCTGGCGGGTGTACTGCACATAAGGACAGAAGTGGTGCATAGCCACGTAGAAGGCTTTTCAGCTGCAACGATGCTACAAAGAGGAAGCCGCACAGAAGCTCCAGGTCTGTAGAACAACACGGGAGCGTCAGGAGTTCTTTCTACATGCTGTATAGATTTGTGTACATGTAGAGCTTGTAGCGTCACAAACGACCCACATCCTTCAGGTAGGAATCGAGAGCAGGAGATACAAGGACGCCAGTTTGGTCTTCCGCACCCATGGAACGAGCACTGAAGATGTTCGAGCCGTGGACAGTAGGGCCATGGGATGTGAAGTACTGCTGGCAAAGTGCGGTGATCAAAGAGGAAGCAGAATACCACTGAGCGTTTTTGGCTGGCATGCGGATGAACAAGCCGCCGGCTCCGAGGCAGCTTAAAATCTACACCTTACAAAGACATCCTACGCGCAACCACCATGGAGTCCCTCGACGGCACGATTTGGGACGTCCTCATTGCGGGCACCGGCATCCAACAATCACTGCTCTCATTGTACGTTGAACATCTGGAGGGTTGACACTACGAGGGAAAACCGCTGACTGACGTAGTCAACGATGAAGAGCTCTGTCCCGGTCTGGGAAGAAAGTGCTGCATATTGATAGCAACGACTATTATGGCGGCGATGAAGCTGCTTTTAGTCTTCAGGATGGCGAGAGCTGGTGCAAGAGAATAGGCGAAGGCAAGTTCTACGAAGACGCGTCCTACTGAACAAGGATTGACATTAAGTGCAGGTGGTGAAAAGTCCTCTTTCAAACAGGCTGTCATATCGCAGATCTCTTCAGACACTGCTGGAGATGGAGCTCCAAAGCTCTCTTTCTCGCGAGCCTACAGTGTCTCGCTCTCACCTCAACTGATATATGCGCGATCACCTCTCCTCCCCGTCCTCGTCTCCTCAAGGATCGATCGGCAGCTCGAGTTCCAAGCCGTGGGCAGCTGGTGGGTGTATTCGCAACAAGGCCACCTCGTACGAGTCCCCAGTGCTAGAGAAGACGTCTTCGCAGACACGACCCTCGACGTTCGTGCTAAACGCTCGCTCATGAAGTTTCTCCGCTTCGTCGCCAACTACGAGGACCAGTCCGAGATGTGGGAGCCTTATCGCTCAAAGCCGTTCTCTGCTTTCCTTACACAACAGTTCAGACTACCGCCAGCATTGCACGACCCGCTGTTGGCGCTTACTTTGTCACCGTGTTCACCGCAGGAGACGAGTACCGAGCCCTCGTTAGCAAAAGTGGCGAGGCATTTGCGGAGTATCGGCGTCTTTGGGCCCGGGTTTGGGGCTGTGATACCGAAGTGGGGAGGCCTGGCCGAGATCGCGCAGGTCGCGTGTCGGGCTGGTGCCGTTGGGGGTGCCGTATGCGTCCTAAATCGTGGAGTTGACGGCATTGAGGACAATTCAACACTGAAGAGTCTTCCAGATGATGAGTCGAAACCTCTCAGCGTTCGGTTGAGAGACAAGAACGCCGCAGGTACGGAGACAGTCACTGCTGAATGGGTGGTTGGAGATGAGAACAATCTACTTCGTTTAGCTCCAACGCAGAGCTCAGTGTCCGCAAGCAGCACCTTCTCTTTTTCCGCGTTAGCAGTCACGCGGTCGATGTCGATTGTGTCATCAACTCTCGCATCTTTGTTTCCAGCCATAGCTGAAGGTGTTCCGCAACCCGCCGGGGCGGTCGTTGTATTTCCCTCTGGGAACTTGTTCTCGCCAGACAGGGCTCAGGGCGAAAGTCTGTTGCCTCCAGTGCATGCTTTCGTTCACTCGAGCGATACTGGAGAGTGCCCAGCCGGTCAATGTAAGTACGCTCTCTCACGAAGTTTTCCTTGTCGATCCTGCACCATACATCCACCATGCAATGATGAATCAAACTTACGAATACTTATCTACATTGTCTGTAATTACATTGAAGATTCTATACTCTGACAACCTGAAGCTGGTTTTTCTTTTCATCCCACTTGCCCTTGTTCCGTTTGACACATACACACAGACTGGCTGACGCAGTGCTTCAGGTGTCGTCTACGCGAGCACTGCTACGACGGGTCTGGAAGGCTCCGAAACCCTCGACAAGGCTGTTGCACGCCTTCTCCAGAATGTTGGAGAAAACCCAACGCCGCAAGTACTCTGGTCGATGAGGTACGAACAAAGTTCATCCGTATCTCGTCCATTGCCTCAAATGTCGTCCGCGGGCACGGGAAACCTGGGACAGTCTGGGAGTGCAGACCACGTCCTCATCTTTCCTCCATCCTCTCTGGACCTGGTGTTCGATGACTCTATCCTGCAAAGGGTCAGGAGCGTGTGGGAGAAGATCATGGGTGCGGAGGCCGAGGGGTTTATGACTTTCGAGGATCGGGAAGGTATGGGCATGGAGACTGAGGGTGAGGATCAGGATTGAGACTTTACGAGTTACTGTTGTGAGCTATGCCCCTGTCTCGCGCCAATTTACAGGCGTTCGTCGGCGGTGGCGCAACACGTGTTATGGGTGTGGCGGAGGAGACAAGGAGCATGATACGGCCATCTATATACGTTCGGTAATCGTGAGGTCCCTTGCTACTGTGCTCTGCATAAGATGCCCTCCTCTATTCTATAGAAACCTCCGTGAGCTGGTGCATACACTCCAGTACGTTCTCGTCCCGCCCGCGTAGTCTTACCGCACTTCCCTCCATCCGTCTCCCTACAACCCAAGCTCGAGCCTCAACTCTATCCTAGGTGTTCAGCCCACGCAGCGAAGTCCTCACAAAAACCGTCCTTCCTCCGGGTTTCGGCGCGCCGTTGCCCTCTCACTTGACGTCGTGCATCTCTCATACCGCATAGACATTGGTATGAACAGAGGGCTGCATATAACCAACGCAAAACTCCCAACGTTGAACCAGTACTGTGGTATCACCCACCGCTCTTCCCACGCCACACTCCGGTTAGAACCTGTCAGGACCTCGAATTCGGGCGTATAGTCCCGTACGATATCCACACGACTGATGGTACTCCGCAACAGTATTGCCGCCGCGTCTGATGATTCGTCTTCTGTTCCTGCGAAGACCTCGTAGCCTCCTAATCCGACGATAGTACGAACCCCTCTGGGGGCCCAGCTGCGTTGGGGTGGGTAGCTTGGTGGTCCGCGAGCGTCCCAGCAGCATTGCTATTGGCCTGGTTCTTCTGCCGACACACTATAACTCAGCCACAACACAGAGCAGTACAACCCCTTCGTCGGGCTGATTTCATCGCTGTGGGTTGTCAAGAAGGCGGCGCAAGGCTTCCGTTTCCCTGCTCCACCTGTCTGTCGAAAACGCCATTGAGAGGTGGTCTTGGCCTTTTGTTTTCCTCCTTTTTGAGAGTGCTGGAACGCCTCTTTGAAGACCTTCTAGCCGGGCTCCCTTCGGAAGGAGAAGTATCTGGTGTGCTGGGTCGCGCGTCGCCAAGGTCGTGACGACTGTCGTGCTCCGATGCGGAGTCGGCATTTCGCGCCAAAAGATGCTGTTGATCCTCCGGTTCGTCCAGAGGTCTGGAATCTCCTGGCGGTGGCGGAACCAGCTGGTCGACAGCTTTGACGCCTAGTAAGGTACTGGAATTTTGGCCATCGCCTCGTTCCTCTATCAGAGGCGCGGGTTCGGCAATTGGTTTCAATTCACCTATGCGGTTGGCTTCGTCTGATGTTTGGGAAACGTCGTACTTTGGTAACTGGTCAACAGCCGAGCGGACCTTGTTAAGATGCGACGGCATCCAGTTGTCGTAAACATTTCTCGTGAACTTGTATGCCGTCCACTTGTCTCTTCCACTAGGTTCGGTAAAGTACCGTTGACAGACGAGCTTGCGATAAAAGGCCGGCTCTTCGCCAATCACAGCATAGTGGCCAAAGATTTTGACGGACTCGTGGTCATGCGCGACTGAGAAAGCAAGGATCTCCCGATCCAGTTCTTGTTCTCGCTTCACGCGTTTGAAGAGTTCGACGACGCCCCTCACAGCGACAGTCATGCTGTGGGCGTTTTGACGCTCTGCAACGTCGAGTGTTTTGTTGCCTCGCTTTACTTCGCACGTGAGGAAGGGGAAATACATATCGGACGTGGCCACGAAATGGGAGTCATGTTTATTTCCGCCGACGTAGGGTGCCAGAATCTTTAGTTGCTCAGCTGTAAAAGCCGTCTTCTTGAATCCTACCGCATAATCGGGTTGTGGTCGTGGTTGGGTCACAGAGATGCAGTTGCTCCACGACTCGTTGACACTCTCGATCAATATGCCAAGATGTTTGGCGCGCACAGCCAGGCCCTCCGCTGATGGGACTATCAACCGAGCAATGTCTTGGACGATCTTGGCTTCGTTTCTGTCTCGGATCATTTTGCAGGTCTGTACAAAGATGTCATCATCAAAAAGTGAGTCCCGGGGTATCGTCTGGGGCTCCTCAAGCAGCTTTCGGCAGATGCTCTCGCTTGCATCTGTAATGCCGCGGTCAGGTTCGTCCATGAAGCTGTTTGACTTCTTCTCTAATTCAACTTCATAATCCCGACTTCTGTAGCGAGCGCTTCTGTCCGTCTTTGACGTGGTCACGCTGGATGCATCAGAAGTTGTGTCCGTCTTCTTGGAGGAAAGGGTGGAGGACGATTTTTTCCTCGCAAGGAGATGATCCATGTTATTAGCCTTGTTACGGGCCTGGTTACTAGTCTTGTTGCTTTCCGGCTCGAAGTACTCCTTGGGCCACTCGAATAGGTTCCGAGTCCAGTGTTCGACTGGGTTTACCTTGGCCCCACTGACGCGACTTGATACTTCCTCGACGAAGGCTTTTTCAACGTCAGAGCGTGCGAGGGTCTGTCGCCCCCGCTTTCGAGAGCTACTGGTATCTTGAGATAGCTTTCGTTTTAGATTGCGAGGTGCAGCTTGCGAGGCTGCTGGAGGGACTGGAGGAAGCTGGGTTCGGGTTAGCGTAATAGAATAGCGGGCAAGGGTTAACCATACCTCTCTGGCGGGAGCGTTTGCACTTGGAGAAGGCAACGGATGATTTGCTTCGGTGTGACCGATAGCCTTCTGCCTTTCAGGGCGATCCGAATCTCTAAAGGGAGCGCTCTCGCGAAAAGATCCGTGTGCTCTTTCTTTCGTGATACCTCGAGGTCGCTCTGATGTCCCTGGTGAGTGAGGATTTGACTGAGTTACACAATGTACGAGCATACCATGGCTTTTTAGCTTTGACTGTTGCCGCCCATCTCTTCGAGAGCTTGACTGTGCCCGATTGGGGGCCATGTTCGACTGGACGTAGAGACTGCAAGATGAAACGTATGACTCCGTTGCGCCTCCGCGAACGTTTCAGTATAGTCCGGAAGTCAAGCTGGGTCGATTGATAAGGTAAGTCAGAGAAAACGAAATGCAGGTGCGGCTCGAAGCGCCTAAAATGATTGTGTATTTGTGTTGCACCTCTGGCACGTTTGTGTGCAGCAAAAAGGTCACGGTGAATGAAACTGCGCGACTGACGGAAGAACAAGGTGAGGATATAGTGAAACACACTGGACGAAGGGGCTCGCAAGCGCGGCTCAAAGCGCGCAGATCAGATACACTTTCTGGAGCACGAAACAACTCCGGCAGAGTCAGAAGAAGACAAAAGCAGGGTAGACAAAATAGAGACGCAGCAGCGACCGAGATGTTTGAAATATCTGGTGTACTTGAAGTTCGAGCGGGCGGCAACCGAAACAACACGGGGAGTGGAGGTCGAAGCGCCAGCGGCTCGAGACGTTCCATGCATGGAGCTAATTTAGCTCTATGTGCATTAGTGCGAACGACCAAACAACCACCACTTTGAAGTGCCTGAAACATCGCAGGAGCCGCCTGAACTTGTACCTTGGATCATCGGTCGTTGTTTGGATTGCACAAAAAGATGTAGTCGATAGAAGGTTCTACACAGCAGTCTAGTCATCAAAGTGTATGGCATAATGTAGCCGCCTGATTGCGAAAGTTGCTTGATCCCTGATGGTCGCACCGAGTAACCCATATACCGCTATGAAGCTACATCGAAAAGCGGTGGCACAACACATCACTTGGTCGATCGTCGTGAGGCTAGATGCCGATAGTCCTCTTGAACTAGACAAGCGGCTGCAATATCCTTCCTGCGCCTACCAAAAGGACATCGTCTGAGACCCAGGAAGCCAATGCAGGCTGCTGCGAGAGCTCACAGACTGCTCTTCGGACGTGAGTTTGAAGTGATTAGGCAGTTCGTCTTGTGGCCACCGGTGTGGGTAGGCTGGAGTAGAAGAGCGCTTTGTGATGGCGCACCACAACAATATGCAACATACTCTTGTACGTTGCAGGTGTCCAAGATAGGGTAGGTTGTGTGGTATCAAGGGGCTCCCCTGACGCAGTTATGTGCCGTAGTTGCGTCTTTGTCGTGGGCCACGCGATGCCGTGGCTGATCATAGATACGTCCGAAGAAGGCCAACAAGTGCTGTCGGTGGGTGCTGCGTAGGACTCTCTCGTCTGTGGCCTTGCCTCTGTGCCATGCCTCTTTCAGGAGAACCACTTCCCCAGCACCCACCACCTCCTCCTCCTGCGCCTTCCCTTCTCCACATCCGGCGCATGCGTCCCCTCCCCTCCGTTCATATCTCCCGTAGCCGAGAACGTAGCCCTGGCCTTGACGCACACTTTCCCGGTCTGCGACTCCAGGGTCGCATCTATCTCTCTCGTATTGCTCGAGTTGCCACCAGGTTGCACGGGTTGCGGCGGGACTATGCCGCCTAGTGCAGCGACCGGCGGAGCGGACTGGGAGGGCGCAAGAGTGGCGCGGAGGACATAGAAGTCGTTTGAGCGGGTGGGTGCCACGTAACTTAGACTTAGGGAGTCGGGCTCGTTGTGACCTAAGCGGAGAAGTCAGCAAGCTCCTGCGTAGTCCAAGGCCACCATCGCCTCAACCGACGATGGTGATGACCTTGCAAGGCTGCATTGATGAGCAGCAATTGAAGGAATAGCCACTTACCCGTCCCATACCGACTCCCCTCCATACCACTCAGCTCCGCCGTCAAGCCCATCTTCTCATTCATAACAGTTGCAATCGCACCG
>NAJN01001313.1:0-12290 GCA_005059845.1 Cryomyces minteri
TGGCCTTGTCTGTCGTTCCGTTTGTTTTTGCGCTTGACTTTCGGGACTTTGGATCCGTCCCCTTCCTCCTCAACGACGTCTTCCTTGCACGCTCGATGTACACTTGGTCCTCTTCATCGTCGAACCCACCGAAGTCGTCTGCCTGCTCTTCACCATCCGTTACAGGCGTATGATCGACTTCTCCATCTGCAGCATCCGCCTTCACTCCATCGCCTGCTCCGACATGTGCACCAGTGGCGTTCGCAGCTGTAGGGCCAACCTTCTTGAACTTTGATACGAAGAAACCGTCCACGTTGTACGCGTGAGGGTAATATCTCCGTGTCTCTTTCAAACTAGGGTGAAATGTCTTTCCCATGTAGCTCGTGAAGCCCTCCTTTCCGAATGTCAAGCCCGTACTCACAAGCTTGACATTCGGGCGCTTGTTCAGCGCGTACTGCACGACCTGCTCGTTCTCCTCAACAGTGACGCTACACGTTGAGTACACAATATATCCACCCGTCTTCGAGGCATGATCGACCGAGTCTATTGCAGCAAGCAACAGTTGTTTCTGCAAGTGAGGTAATCGCATAAAGTCTTTCTCGGTTTTGTTCGTCTTGACACTGGCATCCTTCGCAATGACACCAGTGCCGGAACACGGGGCATCAAGCAGGACACGGTCGAAGCCACCAATGACTTTCGGGAACTCTAAGGCGTCATAGTTGCATACGATAGTGTTCTTGGCTCCGAGACGGTGGATGTTTCCGATCAAACCCTTGGCTCGGTTCTTGTTCGCGTCGTTGGCGAAGATGCATCCTGTATTCTTCATCAAAGCAGCGATATGCGTTGTCTTTCCTCCTGGCGCAGCAGCCATGTCGAGCACTCTCTCGTGTTCCTGTGGCGCAAGTGCCATAACGGGCAGAAAGGACGACGCGGCCTGCAATATGTAGTGACCAGCCAAATACTCGGGCGTCGCGCCCAGCGGTACTTGTGACTCGAAGACCTGCAGACCTACTTTAGACCACTTTCCAACAGGCTCGAGAGTAACACCGCGGTTTATTAGAGCTTGGGCAAGCTGCCGTCGGTGCGTGCGAAGGGTGTTTGTGCGTAATACCACAGGGCGAAGAGACTCGTTAGCTTCGAAGAAGGCAAAAGCTTCACGAGGAGGAAAGAGGTTATATAGCTTTTCAGCAAGGAACGGAGAATATCCGTAATAGGCACATATGTCTTTGAGAATTTGCGCGGTATACTCGGCGCGGGATCGGCCTTCTTCTGCTAATTTGGCGAAATCATCAAGGACGCGAATGGTATCTGTGATGCGGGTGCGGAGGAGTTGGAGGTCTGGTGCTAGTTTTGTGCCTCCGGCTTCCGAGTCATCATCGGAATCTGCAAGAATCTTCGGCCGGTCGCCTGCGATGTTTGTTCGCATAGCGTCTTCTTCGAGCTCAGCTTGCGCATTCAAGTCATCTTGTGCTGTTTGTGCATCTAGCCGCCCAGATAAGCCCACAATGTTGGCGGCCGTAAGCTTCTCCTCGGCGTCTTCGTCATCCTCATCTGACCACATGCCCCGTCTCATCTCTGTATCTGAATCCACAACGTCTGAATCCGAGTCCAAGAACTCATCAGCCCCGACCAGATCCTCGTCGTCTGAGCTGCCTAAGGCGTCCAGTCCGCCTACGGCGACTCCCTCTAGTTCGTCTTCCATAATGTCCGGATCATCTACGCCGTCCTCGTCTTCCGAAACCTCTCCATCTAGCACTTCTTTGCTGACCGGAGTCGTTCGCGCTCGCGCATTGCCGACGGCATTCTCTTTGACCGAGCCGTTCTTCTTGTCTGCCTGTCTTTTCTTGCCGTTGCCAAACGATCCTTTCGTGGAATGCTTCAGTCCTGAGTTTGCCGGCTTCCCTGCCAATGCTTTAGTTGGCCTTGTTCCGAGCTCTTCGCCAGACGTCCTGCGCTTTTTGGCGACCCCATTTTCAGGTAGTGGTACTTTGCGCTTCTTTGTAACCAGTGACTCGTCCAGTGGAGGCGGAGGGCCCTGCTTCTTCATGCGCCGACCGACACCCATCTTCGAAGTGGGCGTGACTATATGTCGGATAGGGTTTGCAGCGATGTGCTTGCGGTGCGTGAGCAGCAGAGCAGCAATAGTGCTCCGGCAGGGTCTGGAATTTTTCGAACCAAGAGTCGTCTCGGTGAAAGTCCGGCCCGCACATCCCCTCCCCTGTCACCTTCAACGTCAAAAGCTTCCTCACCTCCGCAATCGGGCGGACTGACCTCGCTGAAGAGGCTCCCAGCTGCTTCATTGTCTATCGTGTTCCCTTGTCCTCCCGGCAGCGGCGTAGCTCGTGAACGTATTCGGCAATAAGTCGTATCTTCCCGCTATAGATCAGGTGACTCCGGTTGCAGGACTAGGCGAATCGCTTCCTTCAATTTGGGAAGACGTGAGGTTCTTCACTGCACTCCTGAGAGCGATGATTTACTCTAGAAAAAGCGACGTTACTCGGCACAGTGGGTAGAAACCAACGTTCGACAAGCCGACGAACTATGGAAAGTGTACTTGTCGAGGTCGCTGACGCCTGCTCACAGACACGTAGTGCGTCTCACCAAACACGACTTTTCGGCACACGCGCTCAAGGAAGCGACGTGCATGCAACTCCACATCTGCCTACTGTCTTGTCCATGCGCAAAAAATACTCACGCTTCCGCACCTTCTATAGACCCGTGCCAACGCCGACTCCGACATCCCAACCACCACCTCATGGTACAAACGGTATCTACCGCAATGGCCCCCGCTAACCTACGCACGATTCCCATCGTGAAGGGAGAACAGCGTTGTGTTCATGCACAACACTGTCTGTATGGATATCACAAGGCCGTAAAATGCTAAGGTCGAAAATCATCAATCCAGTCTATGCCTCCCGCTGCTCATCGTCTGATGCTCCATCTCTTCTTTTCGCGTCGGACATGAATCGTGCGCCGTGTTCGGCGTACTGAGGTCACACCGCCGCCGCTGCTCCCATATTCGCGCGCCCGAAGATCGCCCACAGCTTCCAGATGACGTTGATGAGCAAGACAGTGGCGGCGACGGGGGAGAAGATCTGCAGGAATTCCAGCGGCTGCCGCGGACGCACCTCCGTCTCGATATAGCCCGCGCCCGCCGCTGCTGCGCCTTTCCCAGCGGCACCATTGCCGTTCGTGGTGAGACGGTCCGACCCGTCGTCGGCAGGGAAGCGGCCCGTCTGGACGTACTGCTCCAGCAGCTCATCCTTCTCCCGCCACCGCTCCAGCAGCCATTTGTCGAAAGCGTTCTTGTCGCCGACGGGGATGTCGCCGACCCAGAAGCGGCGCCAGTACATGTTCACGGACTTGGGTGGCCGACCCTGGAAGTACGTCGAGCGCAGCGTGAAGATGTCTTGGCCGAATTGGCCCGTCGCGATGCCTTCGTATGCGATGGTGCAGTCGTACACCCAGTCGACGGAAGGCTTGAGCTCCTGCAGACAGAATTGTAGACCCGTGCTGCGCGGGAGCAGGGCGTGTCGCAGGTCGGGCTGGTCAGATTTCTCAGCCCACTTGGCGCTGCCCTTGCGCCCGTTCTCCGACAGGTTGGTGCCTTCCGGGAAGATCATCAACCACGTGGGGTCGAGGGAGGGTTTACCGGCGCGGGACTGGATACTGTCGCCGGACATGGGACGGCTGTGTCGCGAATTGAGCTTCTGCAACCGATACCGTAGTCTGGGCTCGTCATTGCCCCATTTGCGACTCATGAAGATGAAGCCGTAGAACACCATCGCCGGTCCGATGACTGGGATGTATTTCAGGCTCTCTTTTAGTATAATATATACATGACCGTGCATGGTATGCGGTGCATTTGAGTAGGCGGTCCACCACAGATAGAGCCAGTCCGTGTATATCTGATGGTTGGCGACAAGTATCATGCGGGAGGGAAACGTGCTCTCGAAGCGGCCGTCTGCGCCTTTGCGGAGCTGGCCGCGCACGGAAGCGTCGCCAGATATGCGGATGAGAGTCGGTGACCACCAGTATGTCATGCTCGTGACCAGGATGCCAAAAGACTGCTTGGTCATGGCCATGTAGGCATAGTACCAGTCCTTGTTGATGAAGTAGAGCGGCGAGCCGATGAACTGGGCGCCGTGCACACTGTTTGTAGTTTGGTTAGCTGCTGTTCCGAAGCAGCCAGAATCCTCCGACAGGGACAAGCTGTACATACGAGACAGCACTTATGAAGAAGTATAGGCCGATGAGCAGCACCTGAAGCGTTTCACGGACTGCCCCATGTCTGACAGCGCCGGCCGGATGTGGTTCCGGGGAGGTCAACTTGAAGCCTGTGTCCGCCGTTGGGTCGGCGGAGGTTTGGCTCGAAAGAGGCCGCTGTTTGATGCTGTTGGTAGCCATGTAGACGGCCACGACGGATGCGGTGACATCTGTCAACTTGAAGACATGGAATGTGTGGCGGAAGAGTGGTGATTGTAATCGCAACCGTGTCCCGCAACTGGCCGGAAGCTTACCGATGGAACGTCGTCAAGCATCTTTTGCCCTGCAGCCTTACGGGATCTCCAGCCGAGAGTTTATTTGCGGCCCGCCTCGAGTTTCGCGTTCCACGAGGAGCTGCCAGTCGATCAGCACCCAGCCACTGTATTTGTATTTGTATTTGTATCTGTAGGTATTTTCAACACTCCTCATCGCCAGCTCGTACTTCTACTGTCCTCTGCTTCTCTCTTCCTTCACTCCGCTCAACTCATCATCATACTCTCCTTGACGTCTTGCAGTACTCATGGTGGGAACAGTGAAAGACAATCATGCCCTTTGTTCCCCACACGCCCGAGTCCCTTCTCCCCCGCAGCGACTCAAGGAATCCGGCGGCAACTTGCAAACGCATCACATCTACAGGTCGCTCCTGCAGAAGGGCGCTTGGTAAGGAGTCATTGTCGCCCTCCTCTTCAACACCAGCCAACCGAAGGTCTTCGAGTATATCAGCAACTGGTGTCTTAGCAGCCGTGCAAGATGGGGATGCCGCTGGAGCAGCTGCATTCTTCTGCTGGCAGCACAAAGACCAGGCTGAGCGATTGGTTGCAGCCAAAGGAGGCGACGATGAAGCTCACACTCGGCTTTATCCGCTGCAAGAGCGCTCGAGCATCGATACCTTGATTGCGAGACTCGGCGTCCTGGAGGTCAATGAAGCTACCCCGACCAAAACGTCGAAAACTGACCGACGAACACCAAAGCGTGACGCTCAGCGGAAACAGCGTCCTCCAACTTGGGACACCATACACGGCCCATTGATCGCTGTGCCTGATGATATGATGCGAAAAGCGTCAACACAACCAAAGTCCACTCCTCAACCTATCAAAAAGCGTCAGAGACGTAGCTTTTGGGCTTCACTGTGTTGTGTGGGCGAGTCCTCGGATGAGGACTACATTGAGGTTGTGAGGCATAAGAAGAGGAGGGATGACGCGTCAAGGCCTCAGGGATGTGAAGCCACAGCTGATCGCCAGCCCGAGACGGCTCAGTTTCTCGCCCCGGCCCAAGTGGAGCGTTCAGATCATCCCAGGCCGTCACCTTCATACATGACTCCTGCTTCCGGGCCGCAAAGCTCTGCTCGCTCATCTCCGCAAGCACTTCGACACCTTCCCGCCGACCACTACTTGAGGTACACAATCATCTGTCAGAAGCACAAATGCCCTCCCCCGCGAGGAACCTCTTGTCGCTAATCCCGCAGCATCTTTCACCACAAACGACGAGCCTCTCTCTAACCGAACTTGCCAAGCCGTTATCTCAACACGATGATGAGGGATTCATCTACATCTTCTGGCTCACAGATACTGATACTGCTCCATCGAAAACCGCCGCCGCTTCATTACTCGATGCCCCGTCTTCTGCACGCAACCTGCGAGATCACGCCGCACTCAACGATTTCTCTAGTGACCAGAGAAAATCTCTGAGGCAGAAAACAATCCTTCTGAAGATTGGCAGAGCATCGAACGTACAGCGTCGCATGAACGAGTGGGCACGCCAATGCGGCTACAACCTCTCGCTTGTGCGCTTCTATCCCTATGTACCCTCCTCACCTTTGTCTTCGCCTGCGAATACTCCAATAGCTTCTGTGCATCGCCCGGTACTCCCTACACGTTCTGGCTCAGACCAGGTCCGCAAAGTCCCACACGCTCACCGCGTTGAAAGGCTGATTCATCTCGAGCTTGCGAGCAAGAGAGTCAAGCGATCTTGCGCGACATGTGGGAAGGAGCACCGTGAGTGGTTCGAGGTTGAGGCTAGCAGGCAGGGCGTCAAAGAGATCAATGAGGTTGTGAGGAGATGGGTAGGTTGGGGTGAGCGAGTGACGTGATGAGCAATTCGCCTAGAAATCCAGCATGAATGCATAGAGTTTGCGAACGTAGGAAGTGCTGAGGTGGCTCCGATTCTTTGTGTCTTGACACGAAGTTTCGACCGCCTGCATCGAGACGATTCATTCGCTAACAAGACACAGCAGACCGTAACGTCTCATCCGCTTTGACATTGGCTTCCGACCCGATACTACAGTAGGCTGCGATGTCTGAAGCATCTGTAGTTCAGGCGCACATGTGCCGGCATGCGCCTTCGGCCGGTATCAAGTTCTGCAATTCTAGACAAAGACACATGTTGTGCGCTCAGTGTATATACATCCTATGGAATCGGCACCTCACACGAACAAAGAACCCGCTGTGGGCGACAAAGGAGCCGGGCATCTGCTGCCTAATTCCGGCTGTCGCATGGTTTTATGCAATGTAGAGCAACCCTCCATCCTCAGAGCGTGCGCAGTTGGCGGTCCCAACAGGCATTTGCCTTGTCTCTTTTCAAGCTCTAGAACCGCCACATCGTAGTCTTTCCGCCGCATGCGGCCTGGAATATAGCTATTCAGTAATCGACAGCTCGATTGCAGTCTTTCCGTTCTCTATCCATGTCCTTATAACTTCGCTGTTCCAGCATCGGAAAGTGCCAACTTGAGAATCTCGCCCGAGTCAATCTTTCGTTAGCATTGACGTCTCTTCATCACGTTTCTCCGTTGTTGTCCTGCAGTCGTATTCACATTGCAACCGTAACACTCTTCGTCGTGCCAACATGCGTTCTGCCCTCTTCGTCCCAGCCCTCATCGGCCTCGCCGCCGCCAAACACGGGCACAACATTCTCGGGTCCCTTCTCCGCCGCGACACCGCCGCCGATACCGTCGACATCATGGCGCCCTGCTCGCCGCAGCCAGGCGGCTATGGGCCTGTCCCGTCCCCTAACATTGACGCCGCCTTCCGGTCGTACGCGCTCTTCGGCGCCGCGGCCAACGCCGCCGTCGCGCCCGCCAACTGGTACAAGGTGTACAGCAACCTGAACGGCTCGCAGCTGGCCGCCGCCTCGAACGTCTACCTGGGCTACCAGCCGCTGCAGGAATACTCGCCGGCGCAGTGCGCCGCGCTGTGCGACGCGACGGCCGGCTGCGTCGGCACGAACCTGTACTTCGAGCGCAGCCCGTCGCTCTTCCCGGCCGCCAACTGCTCGAACCCAGCCGCCATGACGCTCATCAAGTGCGCGCTGTGGGGCAGCCCCGTCGGCGCCGAGCAGGCCACCAACACCGACCAGTGGCGCGAGCAGTTCCACGTCGTCGTCGCCGGCAGCGACGGCTTCATGAAGCTGCCCCAGCTCGCCTGCAGCGCCATCTCGGCCGCCTACAGCTCGGCGACGGCGGCGAGCTCGAGCGTCAGCGCGAGCAAGGCCAGCAGCGCGGCGTCGAGCAGCCAGTCGTCAGCGGCCGCGTCCGCCGCATCGTCGATGAAGTCGTCCGCGTCATCGGCCTCGTCCTCAGCGTCAGCCGCCGCCTCGTCTATCATCTCGTCGGTCAGGGCCTCGAACTCCTACTCCTCCTACTCCTCCTCCTCCTCCTCCGTCCCCGCCATCGTCGCCGCCGCCGCCTCCTCCTCCTCCGCCGCCGCCGCACCGACCGCCACGACGGTTGCCAAATCCTCCTCCGCCGCCGCATCCAACACGCTCATCCCGGCCTCCTTCTACGCCAACAAGATCAGCCGCGACGGCAGCTGCGGCGCCAGCGGCGGCGGCCAGACATGCGCCTGGTCGGCGTTCGGCTTCTGCTGCAGCCAGTACGGCTACTGCGGCAACAGCGCCGCGTACTGTGGCGTGGGGTGCCAGCCGGCGTTCGGCGACTGCGGCGCTACGGGCAACGAGGGGAGTGCGAGCTCGTCGGGAGCTTGGGGGGGTGCGGGCAGGAGTACGGGTGGGGGCAGCATGAGCACGGCGGCGAAGAGCGCATCGGGCACGGCTGGGTGGTAGGGGTTAGGGGGTAGGGGGCCGGGCGGGGCGTTGCTGAGGTGGTTTCGGGTGGAGTCACGGACGGAGACAAGGACGGTCGGGTGTGAGCGCAGCATCTCGTACTCTGACATAGAGGTGGCATGGAACTGTGCGCCTTAGACACACGGAGGTCCCGGTTTCTGTGCGTTTGTGCACATCATGAGAACGATGGGGGAAAAAACCACCCCTGAGCTTCACTTGCTCGCAGTACGGATCACAGCTGCCAAACTGGCGGCGCAGCGGACACGTGGTATGGGAACGTGGATCCATTGCCCGTCTCCATGAATACGTATGGAAACGCGACAAAGCGGGGAACACGACAGCTGCTCAATCTCTCGCGTCCCACGCCGGTGCCGTTGGTGTGGGACCGCATAGCCTGGACGTGCCGCGTCAGCTTATCCTCGCGGGAGAAAGGGACTTCGGGTGCAGTGAGAGCGCAGACGCTGCGCGTCGGCAATGGGGCGTTGTGAGGTGGTGAGCCGCCGCACGAGATGGATCAGAGTGACTGAAGCTTCGCTGACTTGCAGAACCGTTGCACCAGAGCTGTGGGAACACAAGGGTGGGGAAACCCTCTTACCTCAAGATCTCAAACTCCCGATGGCGGTCCAGATGTCTCTCTCCGCGCCGATACGCCCTCATGACCTCATTTCGGCGCCCGCTATTAAGAGAACGACTCGACTTCTTTCCCGCCAACAGCGCACGCATAGCAGAAGAGGTTTCGTACGACGGGTCCAGCACGACGACGTTGCTTGAGCCGTCGCGATGGCGCTCGAAGCCGACGATGGTCAGGGAGTGGCCGGGCTGTTGCAGGTAGAGGGGCGCGAGGAGCGTCTTTTGGGTTTGTTGGTCGACGGCAGTAGCGGACTGGTTGAAGTAGTTCGAGACGTAGGCGAGCAGTTGCTCGTGTGCTTGAAGCCAGCCGGGGCAGTCGGTGAGGACGGCGACGTCGGTATCGATGCTCAGGCTGGTGTACAGAGCTAGTGCCTGAGGCAATGATGAGTATTGTGAGGCTCTTGAATCCTCGCTATTCGGGGAACATGTAAGATCGTACATCGGGCGTGCCAATGTACTTTCTAGTGCCTCTGATACCGCCGGTCTGAAAACGTCCAATATCATTGATTCCCTTATCCCAAGCATCCTCAATCATGTCTTGCAAATCAATCACGCCAGGAACACCTCCAGGAAACTTAGCATGCCCTTCCGCCTTTGCTCCCTGAATGAAGGAAATGAGCATCTGGATGTTGCGGTAGCCGCAAAAACCACCCTCGTGCTTCATTTTGAAGACGTGCCGTGTGCTGGGATGGCAGTACCAGGCTCTCTCTACTGACGAGTCGTGCTCGGACAGTTTAGCAAGCATTGGAACTATGCCGGGAGTCTCGTTTTCGATGATTGTGTGTTTGACTAGGGCCCCGTCACGGCCTGTCCGATTCACAACCTGTACGTCTGCGCCACGTTGGAGCTGTTGGAATAGCCATCGCGGCATTCGCTCCTCCCAAGCATATGGTCCAAGCTCAGCCGTCTACAATACGAATCAGCATGATCTGTCTTGGGAGCTGCAGCGTGGTCTTAATGTGCCGAACGCAATCAGGAAATCCAAATCCTCTGGAAACAATGGGGGGTTTGACTTACGCCTAGTCGGCCAAGCTCTTTTTGCTTCTGAGAGACTCTTGCTTTGACAGCGGACTTCGGGCGGACGCTAAAGATGCTGCGAGCGAGTGACTTCTTTGGCTTGGGAGATGCCTCAGTATGGCTGGTGTATTGAGGTGGTGTCTCTGGTGAACGAGTGCTGGAATGATGCTCCTTTAATACATGCCGGGCTCCGGTAACACTCATATTGCTGTAAGAATGCTGCGGCTCCTCAATGGTGACCTGCGAGGCGAGGTGAAGGTCGAGATGCTCATTGAGGTCCGTGATGAGGACCTGCTCGCCGCATTCCTCTTCGGGACATTCGACATAGACATCGCCGCCGTCTTGGGAAGGAGCAGCGCTTGGTGCGGAAGCAGCTGATGGTGAGTCTCTGACGGCGAACGGCGAGTCTTCTGTGTGTACTTCCTCAACATGCAGGGCCAGAAAGTAAGAGTCGGGATCAGAGAAAGGGCAGAACGGGCAGTGGAGGTCTTCTGGAGCCATGTTGATGATGTCGGTGCTGGCTCCAGCAGCTTTGTCTCACTATCTTAGACTGTAGAGTTGAGGAGATCACGATCATTATGGACTCATTTGGCTCGTGACGTGGTCACCACCCGTTCGTTCACGTCCTCGAACCTGTACGTGATGCATTGCTGGCATCGTGTGTTAACAGAGCCGGGTGGTGCAATGTGCCGTGGTTGAAACGCAGTCGATGGCTGACATAATCGGGGAACTTTGCCTGACCCCTTTTCTCGTTCGCTTGTTATTATATATACGCGTTGGACAAAGCCACAACTCGTGGAAGATAGCTGTGGAGAGTGAGTTCTACCATTCAAGTCTCGAATACTCGTCACCGCAAATAGATGTGTGGATAGGACCTGAATACTGCTTGGTGTCGCCCCGATAAGTGAATGCATTCTGTCGCCATCCTCATACTCGTATGGACGCTGGCCATTCAAGGCCGCCCACGGTGTATCTGTTCTACGTGCAGAAACCGCATGCGAGAGGCTCGCAAACCAGCAGCCCGAGAGACAATCGTGCGCCTATCAAACGCCGAAGAAATGCACTACAGATGCAGGAAGCTCCATCGCTTGCAGAAGTAAGCAGGCACCGCCGTGTGAAACACAATTGCAGCCCTATCACAAAGGCTCCTAAAGCCAAAATCAGATACGCAAGAATATGCCAAACACATGCGCAGGCTCGAGCCGCCTGTTACACAGAAAAAGAAGCATGGAAGGCGAGAGATCAAAGAAAAGGGTATTGCCGATCGAGTGTACGCAAGCCAGAGGTCAGGCAGGAGCTCAAACTCCTTCAACATCGATCAGAGCCAGCCCTTGGCCATCGGTTCCGTTGCCGTTAGGGTGGTCGAAATCGAGCTTCTCTTGCTGCGCCATTGCCTGAGCCGACACGATCTCAGCCAACCGCTTCAAGCGCGGCGTTTGCAACCCTATCGTGTCCGTCAGCAATTTGGAGAGTCTAGTAGCCAATCAAAAACACTTACATGAAGGAGTATACGTCTCCAACGCCGTAATCACACGGGGCTCTGCGATTTCATACGGCCCACTGTCCTCCATATCGACGGCTTGAAGCAGGAGAACATCGCCCTTCTCTGTGACACGCGAAGCAACCGCCTTCATGATCTCACCATTGATGGGCGTTTCGTAGTCGGCGACCAGGTACTGGTTGAGTAACTTCTGAATCTGATTCGGCGAAAGCATCCAGCAGATGTCCTGGATAATTTCGATATCGTTCAATGTAGCCTTCTTGAGCTGTAGGAGCTTCGTTGCTTGCTATGTTCAGGTCAGCGAAGCGTTCAGTTCTCAGTGATTTGTAAGGCTCACCATGAGATGCTCCAGTTGCAAAGTCCCTTCGGGCATGTCGTGACTTTTGCACCATTCTTCTATCCGCGTGATGTTGTAGTTGATTTGGAGACCGCGTTTCCATGAGAGGAAGTTCCGCCGCATGAGCAGATCATTGAAAGCTGTAACACCGACGAGTCGTAGCAGCTCTGTGACAGTCTGTGTGATTATTGTATCTTCGAGGTAGTACGCCTTCATTGCCTTGAAGACATTGTTGAGGAGACTCAGCAGGTTGTCCATGCTAAACGCTGGCGTATTGTTCGACTGCAGGAGCTTCCCGAGAAAGCGATTGCCCTCATTAGTGACAAAGCCCGGAAGTGACTGTGATTCTATGATTGCAGGTACAATCATTTTCTGGAGCTTCTTCTTCAGCACCTTCATCCAGGTGTGGTAGATATTGAACTCAAGACTTTCCAGGTCGTGTTTGACAATCTCTAGTAACCGATCGTACTCATAGTTGTCAGTCTTCTGTGCTTCGTACCAGTC
>NAJN01001314.1:0-12283 GCA_005059845.1 Cryomyces minteri
CCAAGGGCGGAGCACTCTCTCGTGTCTTTCGTTGCTCTAGGTTCTCTCTCTTCTCCTTGGTGCAGCCGTATATACCCTTCTACAATCAGAATGCCGTCAGCTGTTTCTCCTGAAAGGCCTCAAAGCGGTATAACAAAATTCACAAATTGTCGTCTGGTCAGAGGCGACAGTCTTGTGTACCAAGATCTATGGATCAGTGCGGTCACTGGCAAGATCCTCCGGAGCCAGGAAGCCTTCTACGAGCACCAAGCCGTTCCCGATAGAGTACTAGACCTCGGCGGCCGCATCATCTCTCCCGGCTTCATCGACGTGCAACTGAATGGCGCCTTCGGCTTTGACTTTTCGGTGGTAACAGACGATGTCACGACGTACGCGAAGGGCCTCAAGCGACTGAATAGAAGCCTTGTCAAGACCGGTGTCACGTCCTATCTCCCGACTCTGACATCCCAAAAGCCCGAGGTCTATCGACAGGTCAGTGTCACACATCGACAGAAGTGGGAAAACGCATCGTCAAGAGCTGATTGCGCCTGAACAGACGCTTGCATATCTTGGCCCCTCGGGATCTCGCCGAATTGCTAACGATGGCTCCGAGTCGTTGGGTGCTCACTGCGAAGGGCCGTTCCTCAATCCTACCAAAAATGGCATACACAACGTGAATGTCTTGCAGTCAGCGCCACGAGGCTTTTATGACATCGAGGAGTGCTACGGTGCAAGCAACTTACAGGTTATGCAAGACCTCAGTGCTGGACAGACCTCAGGGCAAACAGCTGTGAGGATGATCACTGCCGCGCCAGAAGTCGGCAAAGTAGGCGCTGCGATACCAGAAATAGCATCTCGCAACATCATCTTCTCAATCGGCCATTCAGAAGCTGACTACGAAGAAGCGTCGGCTGCTGTGGAGGCCGGCGCGACCATGGTGACACACCTGTTCAACGCAATGAGACCCCTACATCATCGCAATCCTGGGATTTTTGGCATTCTTGGCCAGGCCGAGAATCACCGAAGACCATTCTTTGGCATAATTGCGGATGGAATTCACCTTCACCCAACGTCCATCAAGATCGCCTGGAACGCGCATCCTGGTGGCTTCATACTTGTCACTGATGCGATGAGGCTTGTTGGATTGCCTGACGGGTTGTATGACTGGACAAACGGTGATCGTATAACGAAAAAAGGGCCGCTCCTGACTCTGGAAGGATCCAACAAGATCGCAGGAAGGTACTGGAACTTTTGTCTATCTATCTGTGCATGACGAAGACGCTAACCTATTCACAGCTCGATCTCTCTCGTCGAATGCGTGTCAAATTTCCTGACATGGTCAGGCGCATCCATACCGGCTGCTATTAAAGCAGTCACCTCTACGCCTGCAGAAATGCTTGGTCTTGGCGCCAGTAAAGGAACCCTCAACGATGAAGCAGATGCAGACCTAGTCATCCTCACAGAAACCGTGTCGAACGGTAGCAAGACACTGCACGTCGATCAGGTATGGAAGTTTGGCTCCATGGTCTACGACTGTTCGCAGGAATGACAGACTCCATTTTCCGCAAGTCGTGATTCGGCGTTGCCCTGTTTTGTGCGCAGCGAGTCCAATATCATATCTGTATTGGTAGGTCTTTTAGCGTCGTCAAATCTCTCGCATTGAAGTACGACAGCAATTCTGGAAATTCCACTCCACACAGGAGGAGGCTCGAAGCGTGTGTAGGACAGAGCGGCATGGAAACGGTGTCGAACTCGGCATCATTAGTGTGTGTAGAACATAGGTAGATGAAATGTCAACATTGCGGTCTGTAAGTGTTTTGTGTTTCCCATGTGGAGGCGGGAGGTGGGAGTGGTTGAATGACGTCGAGCCGATGCCTCGAACAGTCAAGCATCCTCCTTCACAAGAACAAACACAAACTACGCGTTGATACCGCGACAACAGTTCAGACTTCTTCTGCGACTACATCCGCCTTGCAGTCTGCGTGGTAGCGGCTCATCCTGCGCCCATCTCCACGTTGTTCCGACCGAATCACCTCCATCGCCCCAACACTTGGCTCTCTGAGGCGCCTCTCTTTCCGCTTTAATGGACTGTTGTGCTTCCTTGTGAGCTTCAAGAAATGTCAAGGTAGTATGAGTACGACCTTCAGGCTCGGCCGACTATGCTTTCGCCAAGGCATTCGGCGGTCAAGCCACAACATAGCATGCCGTAGTCAGCACTTCTTCTCGACGACACGCATACCTCACAATACATCCTTCTTCCAGAATGCCCGCACCTTCTTCCGAAGACCCCCATCTCCAGCTGCGGGTGCGACGGTCCTGCTCGCGGCCCTCAGTCCTGCAGCATTCGTGCAACTGAGCGAGCAAGATACAAATGATGGCAAGACAGCTGAGCAGCACATGCTAGATGCCTCGAGGGCGGAAATTGCCCAATACGTGCCCGAGTATTTGCGTGGATCGAAAAAGATTCGGAGAGGGATATACACGTTTGTTGACACATACATCATAGAGCCAATCGCTACAGGACTCCGTTTCTTGCATCTGGTGTTCATATTCGTGCCTGTGATTGTCACGATACCAGTAATATGGCTTGGGTCACGGCAAAAGGACCGCGACAACGAGCGGAGTGGGACTCTGTGGTGGTATGGCTTCTTGGTTAGCTCCATGGAAAGGTCCGGCGCTGCATTCATCAAGGTCAGGAAGTTGTGCTCCTGCATGAAACCAAGTGCTGACTGGAACATCCACAGCTTGGACAATGGGCGGCGTCACGATCGGATATATTTCCTGTCGAGATGTGTAGAATCATGGGTTCTTTGCACTCAAATGCACAGGAACACTCCCTGCGTGTGACTAAGAAAACGGTCGAGAAAGCATTCAGGAGACCGTTCGGCGATATATTTGAGGAGTTCCAAGAGCAGCCTTTGGGAGTAGGCGCTATTGCACAAGTCTACAAGGCCAAGCTCAAGCCCGACTTTGCTATCCCAGACGATCCACAGCCCGAGAAAAAGAGCCTTCGCCAACGAGTCAGAAAGAACGTAGACGTGGCGCTGAAGAGCACACCTCAGCGTGTACCATCGTCCTACGTCGCAATCAAAGTCCTGCATCCGAACGTCGAAAGAATAGTCCGCCGAGACCTTCGGATCATGGGCTTCTTCGCTTCGATGATCAACGCCATCCCAACAATGGAGTGGCTGTCACTGCCAGACGAAGTTGCTCAATTCGGTGAGATGATGCGGCTTCAGCTGGATCTCCGTATCGAGTCTGCGAATTTGACCATATTCCGCAAAAACTTCCGCAACCGAACAACGGCTTGGTTCCCGTACCCGCATACCGAATACACAACAAGACAAGTCTTGGTAGAGGAATTCGCGCACGGTATCCCGCTTGACAATTTTCTCGAGAATGGAGGTGGCGTCTTTCAGAAGGAAATAGCTGACGAAGGTCTCGATGCGTTCTTGCGCATGTTGTTGATTGACAACTTCATCCATGCCGATCTGCACCCAGGAAACATCATGGTTCGCTTCTACAAGCCCGAGCAGCTTGACGTACGTCCGAACTTCTCCTTCTTCAAACAAGCGCCCAAACCCGACCCTCAAAAGTCAGAAGACGTCACAGAGGAGGTGCTCCAGCGCTTGAGACCGCATCGAAACAAGCCGGACGCTTGGGTCGCACAGCTCCAGCAGATCGATGAGGAGGGTTACCGGCCTCAGTTGATATTCATCGACACCGGATTAGTCACCGAACTGAACGCGGTGAACCGAGCCAACTTCCTCGATCTCTTCAAAGCTATTGCGTCGTTTGATGGCTACAAGGCCGGGCATTTGATGTGCGAGCGGTGTAGACAGCCTGATGCGGTCATCGATAAAGAGGGTTTCGCGCTGCGCATGCAACATCTGGTCCTGGGTGTAAAGAGTCAGACGTTCGCATTAGGGAACATCAAGATCGGAGACATCTTGAACGAGGTCCTGTCGATGGTGCGGACTCATCACGTCAGGCTCGAAGGTGACTTTGTAAACGTCGTTTTGAGCATCTTGCTGCTAGAGGGCATCGGACGAAGCCTCGATCCGAACTTGGATCTCTTCTCTGGGTAAGTGCACCTCTTGTCTTACTTTGTGTGTCTGTAGCTGCCCTAGCTTGCGACGTTGAGGGCCGTACTGACTTCGTCTCCCATTCAATAGTGCACTGCCAATCCTCCGTCAACTCGGTTCTCAAGGCGGCGCCTCCATGATCCGCAGCGGCGATCTGTCCATGGTCAAGATCTGGGCGGGCCTTGAGGCTCGCAAGTTCCTCCAGATCTCCATAGACAGCGTGGAGAGGTGTGTCAAATACGACCAGCTGTCGCCCAACATCTAATGCTTGTCTCTGATCTCCGCACGTGGCGCATATGTGAGCATTTGGCGGGCACAACCAGAGGAAATAGAGTGAGGCGTTTGCTTGGTATAGAAAGAGTACAGAAGAGTCAATGCAATGGGCGGAGCGGTGTCGTTTTGGTCCCGTGCCTTGTTGGGATGTGTGCAAATGGAGTGCTTTCACTACTTTCTGCAGAACAACGCCTGCTTTTCATACCCATTGGTGGATTTGGGGACTCCGACGTTGACACATCGCTTGGCCACCGATATCGAACGAGCTCAGCTCTCCTTGTTGGACCCGGCAGCAGGATGAGGCGGTGATGTGACGTGATGCGCTCAAACCTTGTTTGGGGACAAATCTGGTACAGCTCATCCCTAGAAGACAATTTCACACCAGCGACGCCAGTTAGCATAGTCGCAAAGGGAACAATCTGAGTGTGTTCATGCATAAGCTATAAAAACTATCGGTCCTGTCAAAGAATGGATGTAGTGGGTCGCCAACGGATCATGCACAGGTCCCGTGTGCAAGTCTCTCTCCTCCTCCTCAGCCTGTGCACGGCGAGCACCTCAATCTCAGGCTCTGCTCGAAGAGTCTGGGTGATACTACGGAAGTGTCCAACTAGGCTCCGCCAGACCCACCGAGTACACTCTGGGCACCGGTGTCCGGGTAGAAGAAAGCCGCCACCCTACACAGTCCCGGTCAGTAACAACACCGTAGCAAGTGTCAAGAAGATCTAAACTTACGCAATGATGACATAGGCAGCAATGAGCAGCGCTCCTTCGAGGTAGTTGCTCCTCCCATCCAGGACCAGGAAGTTCACGACGAAGGCCGTCACGAAGAGACTGATGGTCTCAAAGAGGTTGAAGAACAGGCTCATATCTCTTTGCAGGATCCAGCCTAGTAACACCACGAACGGCGTGACGAACAGCGCAATCTGGATGCTGCTTCCGACGGCAACACCAATGGCGAGATCCATCTTGTTCTTGGTAGCGACGGTCACGGCAGTGACGTGCTCGGCAGCGTTACCGACGATAGGGAGGATAATAAGACCAATGAATGCTTGGCTGACAGGCGATTGGTCGATCATGGCAGGAATGGCGTCGACGAGAAACTCGGCGCAGACGGCGACCAGACCGGTGGAGATCAGTAAGAGGAATACAGCGGTGGTGCGCGACATAACAGGTGCGCCTCGGTTGTGTTCTTTGAGGGTGGCTATGTTCTCGGACGGTGCCAATGATCGCTGGTATGGCGGGATGGGGTCTGATAAGACAGTTGGACTGTTTGAAGCCTTGTCGAGACGATCCGGGAGCGAGTTCGCGCGGCGTAAACCAGATGGAGTCGTTCGGAGAGAGACCACAGTGAAGACCGCCGCTGGTAAGGCACCTGGTGGTGGCGTCACGAAGACATTGTTTGACAGCATCTTCGGCAAGGCAGGACGGAATGCCGGTCGTGCAGAGAATTGACGCAGGTTGAAGGAACTTCTAGACACGGGCAGATCCTGTCCAATGCGGACTTCGTCCGCAAACCCGACGCGTGGTTCAGGATGCTCTGCGGTAACGGGCTTCTTGCCTGCCTTGCGGAGAGAAGCTTTCTCATCCATGATGATGACCTTTTCGTCTTGGCCGTGATGTTTCTTGTGCCCCTTTTTGGTCTTCTTCCTAGACTTGCGTTCTGGAGACTTCGACGTGGTTCCTTTCTCGGCCTCGAAATCCCGGATCCTTGGCTCGGCAGCGCGTCGATCATTGTCACCGTCAGTGTCAGCCTCATCACCGCTCACGACGGTGTGGAAAGCAGACCCGCGGCTCTGTCCGTTGCCAGCCACGTTGTGGTTATTGAACAAGCTCCCGTTTTTTCCCCCTACGGGCGAGCTCAGAACGGATGGGATCGATGGGGTGTTGGTGGAGCTAGCGCTTGATTTGCGACGCCTCCTGTGCCTGAAAGCTCGCTTGATGCGCTTAGTGGTAGTATGAGAGCCGGACGTATCCGTATCAGTACCACTGGATGAGCTAGACGTATCGGAGGAGCTTGAAGATCCCAACATGTCTGCCAGCACACCGGGATGTGACTCTTCATCGATGATTTGCTGCGGTGTGCTCTCGTACATATACGCGTGTGACTTCAGCTGAAAGAGCAAGTACAGTACGTAGACAAGCAGAAGTACCTAACACTGTCAGAGAGTTTGCAGCGAGACAGATGCAATGGACATACCACGCTGGTGCCACGACTGATCTTGAGCACCTTGAGGTCGGCATCGCCGGTATCCGCAAAGGAAGCGTGAAACGCAGTCTGCAGAACACAAGAATGAGCCACACGGTCCATACACAGTGCGCCCAGTACTGGAATGCTGGAGAGAAAGGTTCTGCCGAAGAGAAGCTAGCTTACTGGTAGGAGAAGACTCATGACACTGAGGCTCAAAAGACAAGCACTCATTTGAGTCACGGTGCTGTTGTAGATCTGATATAGCCGTTTTTGGCTACACGGTCAGACAATCAGACGTGCCGTTCGCTGCTCACCTGCTCTCTGAATCGGAGGCCGCCGAACAGGAAGGCCATTCCAAGGATGAGGAGCAGATTTGCCAAGATCGAACCCAGGAGGGAAGCTTGGACGATGCGAATCTCATTCTGTGACGTGGTGTGAGGGACGGACTCGAGGTATACAAAGAGTGGGGAAGACGGACCTTGACGAGCGCAATGCTGTAGATTGACGAGTGTCAAAGTAAGTACATGGATGTTCAGTGTGTTTGAAGAACGCATGGAAGATAGTAGCTAGATTGCACGGAAAAAGTAGAAATGGAACGGGGCTTTGCTTCGGTTGCTCTCTGCTTGACATACATGCTAAGATACAGTTAGTCAATGCGTCTGGCGTACCAACGCACATGCGCCACTCACAAGATAATCAATTCCACTGCATTTCCAAACGTGACGTTCATGAGTGCTCCGATGGTGTCACCGAGTCTGCTAGCAACGCTCTCGGTGGCATGACTGAGCATTCCCGCAAGTGGAACGATGGCGACCGCGTTAAGGGGAAAGACAATCGTCGGGCTTGCCCCTGCAGCCTTGACAGCAATGCCGGCGGGGACGAAGACCAACAGGACGTTGATCCAGCTATGGCACAAGGCTTCTTTCGTGTGCAAGCCGAAGCGGAGACATCCTTTGCGGATGCGAGCTGAGAGGTTCGCCTTTTCTGTCGTCTCTAGGGCGGAAGGTGTCGCTCCCTCAGCTTGAGACTTATGCGGAGGTGGGGCAGGGAGAGGGAGAGTCGATGCATCGTCGGCGTCGTTGTTTCTAGTAGCACTGCTCCCGCTGTTGCTGTTGCTGTTGCTGTTGCCAGCGCTGTGATGCCTTGCGGCTGCAGATCTAGGCGGCAAACTCGCAGCATTGTTGGTGCCCACGGGCGAGTTTGTGGTTGGGAGGGTGGTGTTGCTGTCCCCGACAAATGAATTACGGTCCAAAGCGTGGTGTTTTGCCCATGAGTGTATTCGGTCTACAATACTAGAGTCGTCAGAAGGTTCTCCCATCGATGGACGGAGGCAGGTCTGTGTAGGGCGTCGGAGTGTTGAGAGAAGACGAGCACGAGGGCGGCGGGACAACGTTGTGAGGGCGGAGGCAAGACGGCAGCGGAAGGTAAGGTGAGGCGCCTGGGTACCCGTAGGTGGTGATGAGGCCCAGATACAAGGGTCGGAATGCCAAGACGCGCTACCGCGGCACACGAAACCGCACACCCTCAGTCAGGGCTCGGCCGCCCAGACTGGGCCGGCCTCAAGACTCACGCATGTCAGAGGGACGTGGATGGCGATGTGGACGGCGATGTGGATGGCCGTGTAGGTACGGGCGGCCCAACCTGAACGGTCACGGAGGGGGACAAGACCGGAACGCTGGCGATGGAGCGATGGATGGCATCGCGCCAGTGTGTTGTATCACAGAGCACGAGAGAGCAAAACAGCCTTTGGCAAGCACACTCGCCCTGGCGTCGTCGCTCCGGCTTGTGGGCGAGTTGTCTTCACATTCCCCGCGTTGCTCCACCCGCACGCTCGGCCACGACGCCTCACCATCGAGCACAGCCACAGCCGCCGCGCTCCCTCGGCTCTAGTCCGACGCCTTGTCCGCTTGGCGGAGCAGCTTGCATGGAGAGCCCTGTTCCGGCCGTTGCGTTGCTCGGGCTCGAGTGGCGCTGAGTCTGGTGTTCCAATGATACCGTCATGTGCGTGGCAACATCTGGTCTGCTGCCTTCAAGTCCAATGTGGATTTGCTTGATCCACGGCCATGCCCGGCCGTGTCAGACAGAAGCTCGTCTACCCGATCCCCGTGCACCAGTCATTCATTCCTCCATCTTGCTCGTCGGCTCCCTCGCCTTCGTTTCCATTCCATGTCGCATGCACGTCCCATTCCGTGAGACCTTGGACGCCGGGGATCAAATGCTCGCTGAAACGACTTCGCTGGTGACGGAAGGAGACCCTCTCCGACGGCAGAGCTACGTCCGGATCTAGTGCTGGTTGCCGTTGGCTTGGGGCGTGGCGTCCAACACGAGGGCGTGCGCTGCTTGCTGTTCGAGGACGTCCGCTTGGTGTACCGCGGCTTGCACAGTTTGCTGCTCTTCAGCGTTCAGATTTTTGGCCAGGCTCTCGTACAGTTGAGGCTGTTCTTGTTGGAGTTCTGGGAGACTGTGAGCAGACCGATGTTCATCAGGATGTCTGAGGGGATGACTGACGTAGTAGCGCATCCCTGAACAGTCCATACGGCTCCACCTTGTCCAGAGGAGTCTCCAGAAGACTCTCTTCTTCAAGCTCGTCGTCGTCATCGTCGCCGAGCGCAGTAAACTTCTGAGCCTGCGAATTGTCAGCTAGGGAGAAGGGAACGGAGGGTTCGATAACTTGCCTCTTCATTGAGGAACTGTAGGTACGCTGCACTCTCGTCTTTGACGTCTTCCACCTCATCGACCTCCTGAGTCCAATCTACCTCGCCCTCCCATTCCTCTTCTTCGTCGTCTTCGTAGTCACCACTGAGGCCGAAGTCGTCTTCCTTGGTAGCCTCTTCTCGATCTGTTCGTAGTGAGTGAGTGTAGGTTGACCAGGCAATGATGAGTGAATGCTTACTCTTCATGGCAGCTGGCAGTGTCTGGAACAACCGGACGATTCCTTGCAGCAGTCTCGGCCATCCTTGTTGCACGCTCACAGGTACGTCTTGCGCTTTCAAGGTCAGAAGGGATGTTATTGCTGCTATTGATAACTTCTTGTCGTGCACCCTTGTGAAGCTGTCGATGTTCGAGAACCATAGACTGAAGAACTTGTTTGTCCACCCGTGACCTTCAAGGACGTGTAGCGCTAGGAGAGGGTTGTAGTAGACCGAATTGATGACCATCTCCATCAGATGTATTCGATAGGATTTGACCTTGAGTTCGCTGTCGACAAGCACTGTCATTGCCAGCACGATAAATTCTTGGACGTATTCGTCGGCGTGCCCTCGGAGGCTCAACATGAGTATCTCGGCAAGTTTGCAGCCACATATCCGGTCGACGCCGCCAACTTTTTCGTCTTTGAAGATGACACGAACCATGTCGACAATAGCCTCTAAGTATGTTCTATTCTGTACCATGGCTTCGTGACCGTAGACAACAAAGTTCTCCAGCGCCGGTAACATGTCTATGAAGGTGTTAGTCGGGACGAGTATGAGAAGACGGGGATCCGAGCGCACCCTCGAGATAAAGTTCCGCGCCAGCCCTAAACGTCCTGTGTACAAGCTCAAAGGCCTGCCACATAGTAGGAGATATTGACTTAGCCGCGAAGGTGCAGCTGTCAATGATCTCGAAAACCTCGTTGTACAGATCTGTAAAAGTATTAGACCCTTTCTCGTACCTGTTCCTACCAAAGCATACCGTATAGCTTGTTCTCAAGCGTGATGGTAATCACGGGCATCAAGATGGTTTCCAGGTGTAGCAGCACATCTGGTGTACTCTCGAGGGTGAGAATAAGTGTTCCGATAGTTTGGAGAACTCCAAGTGCAGTGATGCTCTTATCATCAAGAAAGTCTCCATACTCGTCATCACTCTCCTTGGTCTCGTTGCGCTCCAGCAGCTGGCGAACTATTCGTAAGTACGTGTCGCGTAGTTGCTCGCTCAACGCGACTGCGAAGGGCGTAAGTTCTGTGCTGAAGACCTCCACGAAGTCCTCCATCACGTTTGCCAGAGCATCGACATCTACTTCGTTCGCAAGCTTGAGAAGTTGCTGCATGATCTGAGGAATATTCTGTTGCATTGATGCACGTATGACATCGTGGCGTATCAGAGGTTGAAGCGCCAGAGCGGCCTCAACGCGTACAGGGAGCTCGGGATCAGCCATCGATTCGAGAATATTACGGTAGATGATAATGAGGTTGTTGGGATCCTTGAAGTCGAGCTGCTCGAACTTCTCTAGTGTGTCGCAGGCGCGTGCGCGAAGGAAGCCGTGAGGACTGCGGAACTCAGGAAAGACATGTCTCACAAAGAAGTACTCCACTTGGTCTGCGATCGGACTCTTTTTCCCCAATATGACTCCAGCTAAGGTTCCAATCATTCTCAAAGCGCCCTCTTTTTCGCGAGGGTTTTTCTGGTTATCTGGCGCGGATTCGTATTTGTTGACGATGCCGTTCACAAAGTTCAAGACGGTGAAGGTCTGTTTCCTTCTGGCCTTCGTCAGGGTGACCAAGAAATTCGTCGCCATCACATCAGGAGCGGACACCTCCTCGTAGCAGTTGAGCTTGCGGCGAAGGTATTCCTGAGGGTCGACTTCGAACTGCTCGATATCTTCGTCTGATTGACAGAGGACGGGAAATACAAGATGCTCGATTAGTACGTCCATATGAGGTTTCAGGTGGTTCCACATCGACTTCGGCTTGATACACTCGTCTAGGAAAGAGAGCGTATACGCAAGACAGGGTTTACTGAGCCATATTGTCTTGGCCACCCATTTTTCAATCTGCTGAAGGTAGACCTTGAGAATTTCAGGAGCGAAGTTATTGATGAAAGACTTTGCGACTTCTGTGTAGTTCTCCCCACTGTTCTTGTGCAGAGATGAAGGGTTGCCATATCTATGCGCGATGAGTCAGTGAACGCCTTCGCCTCGTTGTCGGGACAGCAACATGCACACCTGACGAAGAGTCTGTTCAGGTTCACATAGGCTCGCTTCTTGCATTTCCACCAGTGATTGTTCTCCCTTTCGTCAATGTCGTCGGAAAGCGAGCACTGGGGAGGGTCTTTCGAGACCACCGTGAGGAAGAGAGAGCACCATGCGACCATGACTTGCTCTTGTTGTAGGTGCTCTGGGAGGTCGAACTAATGCCCACGTCAGCGCCGTGCTCAACAGCCCACGTCGTGGAATGCCCTGCTCACGTATATCGCCTGCTTGTATGCCTTCATCACGGCCCTCAGCATCTCCCCCGCCTCTATGCTCGTTTCATTCACCAGCCGTGTGCCGATGTTCAGAAGCTGCGGGAATGCCACACCCACGATCTTTTCAAAATCCACCCTGTGCTCCGTGTTCTTGAACCGATACACCCGGCATATTGCCAGCAGACATTGCAATCCTGCAAAGACCGAGTTTGCGTCATTCGAGTTGAGTAGGCGTAATGTGATCTCCAGAAAATCCGGCCACTTGTCAGGGAAGTCATCGTGGAGGATCTTCTGAAGTATTGGGACCAACTGAGCTCGAACCTGAGCTTGCGTCGAGGCTAGAACGGAAACGAGACGATTTCGAAAGGATGCTTTCTGATCTTCTGGTATTGGTTTGAACTGGGAACTGCTCTCATCGGAGGCTGACCATCCCTTGCTAACGCGATTCTTGAGGTAGATGGCAGCTATGTTCGGTAGATCAGCACTTCGTCCCTCCGCCGTAGCAACTCAACACGTACTTGAAAGTCGTACTCCCTGCTCTTGCTCGGCTTCGAGGATATTCAGTAGCGCGTCAAGGAACCCGGGCTTGTCTTCG
>NAJN01001315.1:0-12276 GCA_005059845.1 Cryomyces minteri
TAGACACAGTGTTCGAGCGATGGAGTGAGCGCGTCGCCGATACTAAGAGGGGAATGCTGTGGAGGCCGATCAAAAAACTCTACAACAGAGCACGGCAGGCCAGACAATACGATGAGGCGGCAGCTGTCAGTCAAGCTTTGATAGCAATGCAAGCACAGCGTGTCCCTAGAGACGATGGTTCCGCGAGAACCCCCACGGTTCTTCCCAAGACGAGCGAGTCCTTCCACGGCTCTCTTTCGAGAAGCTGGGAAGCACCGCCGGAATTGCAGCAACAGCAGGAGTTTGCTAGGGTGTTAGATCCAAATCTTGGCACGAGCTCTGCTACGGATCTGGACAACTGGGCCTACTGGAATCAGTTCGTACTAGATACACAAGAGCTCGCCTCTAACGCTTAGGATGGTGGTCTTGGCACAGAGTAGTGGGACTTTAGGATGTAGTCGCCTTTCACGCCCTTATTAGCCTTAGAGCTCATTGTTACTATATTACCGCTAGTAAACTTAACTTATTAAGAACATAATGGGTTTTGTTAACGGAGCGGTCATACTTATCCCTTTAGTACTTATTTAGTAGCACTATTAGTACTATAATGCTAGAACCTATTAAAGTCTTATCCTAGACTTCTAAAAGTACCTATAGCCGTCTTTAGTTTAAGAAGCTAAAGAATAGGAACTCTAGTTCCAAACAAGCACTAGAGAACAAGTACTTTACACTTTTAGCTATACTAGATAACGGCTTAGTTAGACACCTAAATAGATTATCTAAGTTTCTCTAATAATGTATAACTAGAAAAAACAGATAGGACCCTTTTAATTATTAGGTAAAACTAGTAGAAGTAAGGTATTAGCCTCTATTTTACAAACTTGTAGTTCTATATTAAAACTAATAGAATATACTAGGATAAAAGTATTGTTACTTTAAAAAGCTTTTAACTAGGGATCTAGTATACTAGATAAAGCTTTATAGACTAGAAATAACAAAGGTATTTATACTTAACCCTATTAAAAAGGCTATAAATCTATATTCTATAATATTACTAATAAAATTTCTAATAGTAAGGCTATAAAGATGTGTTTTAAAAGATGTTTTATAGTATTATAGTAATTTATCTAGAACATACTTATAAATTATGAATTAATACCTAGTATAAAATTATCTATTTAAAAAACATTATTATTAGACTAATATATTGTAGATAAAAGTTATCTAAAGTAATAGATATTTAGTAGAGTAAAGTAGTATAAAAAAAATAAGAATAGATTTAGAGAATAATATGAAAAAATTAGAACAAAGACTTTATTACTAAATATCTAGGGGAAAAAAGTCTTAGATAATACTATATAGATTAGAATTAGGTGATTTCTTCTTTTCTTATAAAATGCTTGTTTTTAGGCTTTTTCATACTATTCCTAAACTAGAAAAGTCTAATAAGTTTAGTATAAAAGCTAGAAAAGCCTAGAAACCCTAGAAGCCTCTAGAAAGCTCTAGAGAGTATAAGAAGCAGGTGATTTTGCTCCCTTTCTAAGACATTCATTTCTAAGGTTTTTAGGCCTAGATCCTATAAGCTTAAAAGCCCCTACATGCCTATCTTTAGGCTAAGTACCCTTACATGTTAAACTTTAGCGTACCCCTACATGCTTACTCTTAGGCTAAGTACCCCTACATAGGTCTAGAAAAACCTCTATAGCTTTTCTAAGATAAAGCTAGCAAGGTACTTTCCTAAACTAGAAGGACTTTCCCTAATAGTCTAGTGGTAATGCAAATAACCTTTAAAGGTATTTGTTAAGTACCCCTATCTAGTTGCTTGGCACTTAGCTACCTTATGTATATATATTAGCCCTCTCTCCTACCTTGTAGAGAATTAAGTCACTTATTAATACTTAGCTAAACACATAGCTAGTACTACGCAATATCCCTTACTAGTCTAGTGTCTAATACCTTCTATACTCCCCTACACTTGTGTTCCTATCCTAAGGCTAACTAGTTTAGCCTCCTGTCTTTGTTCCATTACCTTCCTTGCTTAGACCTATCCTAAGGCTAAGGCTATCCTTAGGCTATCTTAACACAAAGCACACAATTCTAACAGGTTATAAGCCCGGTCTAGAAGCTTTAAAAAACGCTATAAAATTTTCGACTTCCCTTATAAGCTAGGAGAAGCTTATATACCATTCTACCCATCTAAATCAGCCTATACCTCTCTAGAAAGAGTCTAGAAAATCAAGGAGAAGAGCTAGTTTTAGGAAGAAGAGAAGTAGAGGATAGTATAGATAAGCTTGTGACTTATCTATACAATTCCAAGTGCCTTTGTTAGAGATGCTAGGCGTAAATAGGTCGATCTAGGAATAGGATTTCGCAAAAACAAGCCCTAGCAAGTACTAGGCTATTACAAAAGGAAATCAAAGCCCTAGCAAGTTCTAGGCCATCGCAAAAATAAGACCTAGCAAGTACTAGGCTATTGCAAAAAACTAGTCCTAAGCAAGGTCTAGGCAAACCAAAGCCATTCTGCTTAACTTAGCTCTAAGCAAGCTCTAAGCAAGGTTTTTTGCTTAGCAACAAGGCTACAACTTCAACAAATCTAGTTTTAAAAAGATAGCCTTAAGCAATGTTCTAAAAACCAGCTGCTTGTTAGCCTTAGGCTAACAAGTAAGCAACGAACATTAAAAATGGCCTTAAATATCTAGAGTTTCCCTAAACTAGAGGGAATCTTAAACCATAAAGCATAGAAATTCCGCATTAAAACAGTCCTAGTAAATTAAGACTTATAGGACATTGTTAGTGGAAAAAAGGAAGAACTAGATGACTATCTAGTTATAGATATTTGCTATTCTGAAAGAAAACCCCTTATATAAGATGATCTAGATGAAAAGCATCTAGAAGGAGAAGAAAGAGCAAAATGGAAAACCCTAAATAACAAAGCATATACTAGTATATTGCTTACTATTAAGGACAAAACTCTTTAGTATGTACAAATCCTTACATTAGCTACTTCTATATAGAGAAAGCTAGAAAAACTCTTCTAAAAAAAGCTTTAGTGCTAGAAACAACCTCTTTTAAAGTCTTATTAACACTAAACTATCTACTAGCTTAGGTATTTAAGACTATATAGACAAATTGCGACGCTTTAAAAGCAGACTAGCTAATATAAATGCTTAAATTTAGTAGTAGCAATTCATTTCTCTACTACTAAGCAATATATAACTAAATTAGCCCTTGTTTACATAACAACTTATTTAATAGATTAGGGACAAACTAGAATCAATGATTAATAAAGATAAACTTATAGCCTAAATTCTAGATAAAAAAAGATGCTACAATCTAGCTAGTAGCTATGCTACTAGAAATGCTATAGAAAATTTAGAACCTATAGTATTAAACATAAAACACCCTCCTAGAAGACAAGGTAATAAGACTATTGCTTATAACATAAGTAATAGCACTAGTAGTACTACTACTAGACATACTTGTAAACATTACAAAGAAAACATAACTCTAGTAAATGCTAGTCTAAATTTCTACACCTAAGGCCTTAAAAACAGCACTAATCTATTATAGCTACCTTAGGATTAACTATTCTAAAAAAAGGTAATCTAGATCTATTACTAAATAGATAGATAATAGATTTAGGTGCTATAGATCACATATATGGCATTAAATACCTATTTTAGAACTTTAGACCTTTTAATTTATTTATATAAATTGTAGATAACTCTATAATTAGTATTAAAAAAAAGGGTACTACTAGTAGTAGAAAAACTAAATAGCTCTACTACTATTCTGCTTCTATAAGAATGCCTCTATGTTCTAGACATAGCCTTAAATTTGCTATCTATCCTATAGCTACTTTAGCATAATTTAATAGTTAATTTTAGCAATGCTAAAGCTACTATTATAAATGCAAGGAATTAAATAGTAGCCTTTACTACTATTAAAGAAAAAGTTACTATACTAGCAATGCCTAGTACTACAAAAAGCAGCTATAAAGCTTTAAGCAATGTTACAAATAAGGATCTAGACTTAGCCTTAAGTAAGGCTACAAACAAAGGCCCTAGGATATCCCTAGAAACCCTCTATAAAAGGCTAGGACACCTAAATTAGTAAGACTACCTTAGAACCCTTAGTAACAAAACAAATAGACTATCCTTACTAGATAAGGAAAAAGACCCTTTTGTTTGCTAGCCTTACATTCTAGCAAAAAAGACAAAGAAGATTTTAAGAGTTTCTCTAAATAGGGGAACCTCTATTCTAGAACTACTTTATATGGATTCAATAGGACTATTAAATCCTACTAGCCTAGGAGGATCTAGTTATGCTCTAATTATAACAGATGACTATTTATACTATTCTTAGTTTTACCTACTAAAAGCAAAGTTAGAAACCCTTTAAAAATTCAAGAAATTTAAAGCTTTAGTAGGAAATTTAACAAGGTAGTACTTCTATTAGAAGAATAAAGAGTAACAATAGAGGATAATTCTAAACACTATTCCCTATAGTCTAAACTAAAATAGAGTTATAGAAAAGAAGAATAGGACAATTACAAACTAGCTAAGGGCTACCCTTCTAGCTACTAAGCTTTCTTAATTCCTATAAGCAGAACTAATGTCTACAATGATCTACCTAAGGAATAGATTACCTTCCTCTCTAATAGGATACTAAAACCCTTATAGTTTTTACTATAAAAAGGATCCTTTTCTAGGCCACTTTAGGAGCCTAGGATGTCTCTGCTTTCTAGCAATACTACTAGAAAAGGTTACTAGTAAACTTAGTTAAAGATCTACTAGATGTGCTCTAGTAGGGTATAAAGGAGATAGTATTTATAGAGTCTATAATCCTACAAAGAAACAAGTGTTTAGGACTTCTAGTGTGCAATTTATAGAGTAAGACTCTATAGAATTACATAGGGGTACTATACAAGGAGATAGTCTGTTTTTAGACTTAAGCAATGCTCTCTAGGAAAGTCTAGAGTTAGACTTAAGCAATGTTCTTTAAGAACATAGTCTACAGTTAGACTTAAGCAATATCTTCTAAATAGAAGAAGAAGAAGAAGATAGCCTAGAGCAAGACTCTAGCAATATCTTCTAAAATGAAAATAAATCCTTATTTTCTAGAGATTTGTCTAGCTCACTAGATCTAATTGCTTTAATAATAACATATAAAGCATTCTATACTAGAACAATAGTAACAAATTAAGAAGACCTATAAAGCTACAATTAAGCTATAAAAGCACTAGATGCTAAAAAATAGCAAGACTCTATAACCCTAGAGTACAATGACCTTATAAAAATGCAAACAGACACTAGTGCCTCTTCCTAAAAATAGAAATGTACTAAAAGGTTAATAGGTCTATAGAAAAAAAAGGGGACCTAGTAGATAAGTCATTAAATACAAAAGTAGATACGTTGTTAAAGGTTTCACACAAGAATATAGCATAGACTATACAGAGACCTATGCTAGTGTAGTTAAACCTATGTCCTATAAGCTACTCTTTGCAATTATAGCCCATTTTAATCTAGAAATAGAGTAAATAGATGTAGTTATAGCTTTTCTAAACAGTAAACTAGAAGAAGAAATCTATGTAAAATAGCCTACTAGATTTTCAAAAGGACTACTAGTCTATAAGCTTAATAGGGCTTTATATAGCCTAAAGCAGTCCCCTAGGGTTTAGTACTAAACCCTAAACAGCTTCTTACAATCTATAGGTTTTTTCTATATAGATGCAAACTATACTGTTTTTATTAATAAACAGCAAGCTATAATTATAGCTATATATGTTAACAATCTACTTATTTTTAGAAGTAGTAAGCAAGCAATTAACAACATAAAAATTGCCCTTACTAACAGATTCTAAATAATAGACCTAGGAGCATGCTACTACTACCTAGTATTAGGGGGTTATAAGTTGTACTCTATAAGCGTAGTAAGGCTAGAGTTAAAGGAATAAGGTTAATAGGTAGTTAAAGGCTACTACTACCTAGGAGTCTCCTATTATAGCCTACAAATGTAGTTAGGGCCGTCCCGTGTACTTTAGCTAGGACTGTCCTATGTACTTTAGCCGTTTAGACCTAGCTAGCGTTTATTTGCATGCTTACTACTTTGTCTTCTATTAGCTACTACTTAATACTAGTTAGACAGAATGATTAATATTATTGCGAGCTATTTAAGCATTCTATCTACTTGCTAATCTCATAGTAGTTATGTCTATTCCTTAATGCTATGTCCTATAAGTTAATTACATAAGTTGTTTTATGCTTAATTCCATGCTTAATCTATAATCATTTCCATACGTGGTTTTATAAGTGGTTATTCCATGCCCTTTTTATCTAGGCCCGCACGTAGCAGAGATACCTAAAGGCTAGAATAGTTAGCAAATGCTAAGTTAGTAGGACGGTCCTATGTACTTCCGCGCTAAGCCTCTATTTCACTGATCTAGCTGCTTACCCTATAACATACATTCCCTAATTTAACGATCGACCCGTAATCATCTTTAAAGCAAAGCTCCTATTTCTAACGTGCTTATACCTAACCTTCTATAGCCTATACCTACAGTCTAGCGTTTAAGAAATCCTCCTATTATTACATCTAGTTGCTCCTACTTAGTTGTGCCTGCTTTAGTTGCTCCTACATTAGTTGCTTCTACTCTAGTTGCTTCTGCATTAGTTGCTCCTACTCTAGCTTCCCTTGTTCCACTTCTAGTTCCAGCTCTAGTTCCCGTTACGTTAGTCTAAACTAGGCTAATTCATGCTAGTCGTCTCCGTGTGCGCATTTAAGAGCTTAGTAGGCCCGAGTTTTAACCCCTATACACATGCGTAGCGCTTAGACATTAGTTATTGTTTAATCTTTACTAGTTATCTAGTTATACTCTACGAACACCTCCGCGGCTATTACTAACTACTTAGGGCGGTCCTACGTACTTTCCGGCTTATTTTTCTCGTCCTTATCCTTAGGGCCCTCCTCGTTATCCTATGTCTTAGCGTTCTAATCCTCTCGGTCCTTTTAACGCCTCTATTTAGCTTCCTGTTTGAATCCATATTTGTCTAGCTTTAAATCCTACTCCTACGGAGACCTTAGCCCTCTTAGCTTACCCTTTTTACCTAGGGTTTAGACTACAAGACAATCTTTAAGCCGGTAGTAGCTACTTAGCGGATTCACAAAATCCAAATTCTCGCTAGACTTTAGCGTAAGTAGCTCCTTATAGTCGAGCTTTACTATCGTTTGTAGCACGTCCTTGTCCGGGACGTAGTACCTAGGCTAGGTCTAGTTTAGATTCTAAGACACCTAATGTCTTGTTTGCGCTAGTAAGGTCGGCCCGTACGCCTTGTATTCCAGTTCCCGTACGTACTTTAACTGCATCTACAAGGCTTCTATTATTTTGTATTAAGCTAACTATATCCTTTCTTGTTAAATCTTTAGGTCTAGTCCTAGAAACTCATCTTGTTCTCGTAATACTAACGGGTAGGTCTAACAAATCTGCCCTAGTATTACCTTGCTAACCTATAAAGAGATCTGTAGTAGTATTGCTACAGGGAATAGGTACTAAATTGTTCTAGCTACCGTCGCTTTAATACCCTCCGGAGGTATAACTAGGACTAAATCTTAATACGCCGCCGCAATTAAGCTTACTATTCCTAGCTACGGTAATTCAAGAGTTTCCCTATTAGATAGGACCCTTATAAAGCCTAGGTAGATGATAGCTCTTATACCTCCTTCTTTGCCCGTCTCCCCGTACGGTACGTGTGCGCTTTAAAACAGAACCTCTCCGCTTTTTAATGGCATCTTAACAAACTCCTACCTATTGTTCTTTAGATCTACGTCGCTTAATACCGTGTTATTAAACGGAGTAACAGCGGTATTTAGCGAGTTTTCTGTAAGTTTTAACTAGGCCTAGGCCTACTAATAGCTAAGATTAGGCTCCGCTCCTAATATCGTGAACGTGTAGTTTCTCCTACCTTCATTAACTAGTAATACTTGTGTATTCACTATATTGCATCCCTAGCCTATCTAAAAAGCCCTTTCTAAGTTTAGATTAATAGCAAGCTTATGCTTTTAGCGGTTTGCGTAAAGAACTCTTACATAGTGTAGATAGGAGATTAACATAGTGCTACAATCTAGCCGTAGGTAGCAGTTTAAAATGTATAGTAAGGGATCTACCTAAATTGCTTACTAAAGTAGGCTATAAAAGCAGTTACGTACCTACCTATAGGTCTCGTGATTTAGAAGGTCCCTAAGGTAGTACGTATAGAGTTAAAACTCTTTTATTATGTCTTTAGCAACTCTTTATTCTTCCTACTAGTTAAATACGTTTATTCAAACCACCCCTTCCTCTTTCTAGGTTTCTCCTAGGGTAGGGCACACTTTCTACAATATAGCTATTGCATTATGCTAATATTTGTACTCCTATACCACGTCTTAATTAAATCTTAATATTCTTAGGAGGTCTAGCGGGAGTAGGGCCCTCCTATTAGGACGGAAGGTTTTTAGGGCCGCGTCCCTACACCTTAGCTTGTTAGGATTGTATCTCTAGCTATAAACGGCATTAAACTGTAAGAGTACTTCTTCTCCACCTACATGCGAGACCTTATAGCTAAACTTGTGCGCTATTATTATTAGATAAAGCTAGTAAATAGGCTCCTAATTGTAGTCTTGTCTTAGATACTTAATAACCTCTACAATTACCATAAGCGCTACTACATTCTTATCCGTATAGTCTTGTATTTTCTGCTTTATAGTAGCGGATCTAGGCGTACAGTTGCAATTGCGTACGGTTTTAAGGAGATACCTTCCTCCTATACTCTTTAGCTTGCTTACTCTTTTCCGTTTAGTGCCCGTCTAATTCTTGTCCGTCTTCTCGCCCTTATTTTTAGCCGGTCCGCTCGCTTTTACAGTGTCCTTAGAGATTTTCTGCTTTTTTGCAGGTAACGGCTTAGTTAGGGGTTTCACCGCATTCTCTAGAGGAGGGTATGCCTATACCTAAGGAGTAGTCTAAACATTAACCGGAGTAAAACCCTAGGTATAGGCACCTAATGCGTCTACACTCTACTCTAGTAAAGGGGTAGGAGTAGCCGGTACGGTCCTATGTAACGTAAGGTCCTTAACTAGTAAGCTATCTAGACTAAACTCTCCTATACGTATTATTCCTAGACTAGTCTAACCTTTCTACTCTAGTTGTCCGGGTGTTACGGTAGCTATATGCGCTCCTTCTACTCTAGTTACCTCGGGCACCTAGGGAGTAACTATAGGGGTTTAAACTTTAGTAGCGTTCTGCTAAAGCTTAGAGATTATCAACTAGACAAGCGCCTAGTTAATACCTAGCCCTATAGGTAGGACTGTTCCGTGCACTTCTAGTTAGGCAGTTTCCTACAATCCTTTAAGTAACCCTAATTCTCCTAGGGTAATTAGGGCAACCTAATCTATGTTCTTCGTCTAACCTAGACCTGTTAGTAAGACCGTCCCGCTTATCTCTGTTTTAGTCCTTTCTAGCGCTAATAAAACCTCCCCTATATGTGCTCTCTAGGCTAAATCCATGATCGGTGCGTCCGGTAGTTGTTCCGGATTAATTAGCAAGATAGCCCTATGTACTTCTAACTAAACAGCATCCCCTACTACTACTTCCGGCGGATGCGCATCTAGTAGATGTCCTAGATTAAAAGGCAGAGCTAATCCGTATATTCCTAGCGGTACTAAAGCTTGTAGATCTAGAGCGGTTAATAAGTTGGTACCGGATGCTTCTAGCTACGTCTCTACGGGTAGCTCTATAGTTGTTAGGACGGTCTTAGGCACTTCTAGCTACACTACCGTTAACAACTCTAGTGTGATTAGTAGGACTATCCTATGTACTTCGGACTACGCTACTACCGGCTACTCTAGCGCGATTAGTAGAACAGTCCCTAATACTTCCGGCTACACTACTGTTTGCTACTCCGGTACAATTGGTAGGATAGTCCTAGATACTTCTAACTACGCCGCTACCGGCTACTCTAGTACAATTAGTAGGGCAATCCCGGATACCTCTAAATATAGCGCTATAGGCTACTCTGGCGCGGTTAACAGGATAGTTTTAGGGGCTTGTAACTCTAGCTATGTTACTACTACCTACACTTACGCTATTGCCGGGACGGTTCCGGGTACTTCTAGCTGTACTGCTCCGGTTCTGCTACTTACAGTTGCAGTAGGCTATCCTCCACTTAACGCCGTAGTAGTACTATTTGCCGTCTACGTCTAGGAGGTTTATGTAGTAGCTTCCTTTTCTCCTTTCTTACCTTTCTTTGATTTTACTAACTACAGTTTCTTATTTGCTCTATCTCTTTCTAACTGCGCTAGCACTAAAGCTTTCGATTCTAGAGCCTCTTGCTCCTCGCTATATACTAATCCTAGTAGTTATAGGTTATATTTCTCTTCTAGAATGCCTTGTGCATTAACCTTAACCTTGTGCTAGCCTACCTCTCCTACTACTTCATTGTATGCTTTTACTGTTAATAGCTATGTTTAGACCTCGTTACGGTCTATGTTTGCTAGGACCTTCTAGTTAGCTATTACGGTATACATTGTAGTAGATTTGCGGTTATCCTTTTTCCTTACTACTAGGCGGTTTAGGACTATATAGGTGATCGCATTTAAAGCTTCTTCCGTAGAGTAGCGTTTAGCTACCCTAACTATTTCTTCTAGTTTGTTAGCTTGTAGAGGAATTCCATTATCTCTTTTTAGTAGTCGGTAGCTTTCATCAATTTCTAGCTATTTGTCTAGGAGGCGACGGGTTACCTCTGCTTGTTTATCTCTACAAGGTTTTAAGAACTTAATCGTCTAATTAGCGCTCTAGAACTTTGCCTTTATATCCTTCTTGTACTTCCTTCTAACCTTTCTAGCTTCTACAAAGATCCACAACCCTAGGTTAGATATAGTATCCTCTACACCCTCCTAATAGGGTTTTGACGCGCCTATTAACTCCGCTATAGCCTCCTAGCCCTTCTTTACGTCTAGTGTTTTTGCCTAGGTAATAGCTTCCTTAATTGTGTTAAAGGATTAATCCTAGATAACGAGTACCTATGTAGTCTAAGCTTGTAGCTAGTAAGAAACCAGGCTAGTCCTAGGATTTTAGACTCTAATAGTACTAGCTACCCCCTTTCTAGCATTGTTATTGTTATTAGCTACACCCTCTATACCTACCTCCGTTGTAGTAGGCACGTTAACTTCTTCTCCTTTATTATTACTCTATTGCTCCGCCTTAGCGGCCTTTTTGCTTGCTTTTATAGCTCTACAAGTAGCATTCCTAAGGGTTTTCTTGCTTAGAGCTATTCTTATAGCTCGTTTGTTAGGTTCTATTGTTTAAAATGTAGCTTTCTAATGGTAAGGTGTGTTTCTTACCTTTTTAGCACCTTCTAGTTGCTAATTCTAGTTAGAAAGGCTACTACTAGTGTTACTGTAATAGTCTCTTAATCTTCTAATGGGTTTAGCTTCTAGTATCTAATAAAAGTAGGGTTTTAGGAAAATTTAGAAGTTTTAGTAGAAGAGTTTGTACTTTAAGGAAGATCTTAGTAAGGTTTATAGTAAAGCTCCGTTCTAGCTATTTCACTCTATACTCCTGTTTTTAGTTCTCTTTTGTTGCCTACTACAGTTTTTTAGTAGTTTTTGGTTCTATTATATGCGTAGGCTTAGGCGTATTTACTAGTCTAATTTTGTAGTGTCTACTATTAGTTTTTGTGGAGAAAATGCAGTTTTAGAGTTACCCTAGTAAAGTTTGTTTAGGGGTTTGTCCCCTAACTAGTTCACGTAACTAAGTAGGTAGGACGGTCCTACTTTCCTACGGCCGTACTTACGTAGCTAGAACGGTCCTACTTTCCTATAGCCGTGCTTAAGTAGCTAGAACGGTCCTGCTTTTCTATAGCCGTGCTTAAGTAGCTAGGACGGTCCTACTTTCCTTTAAAATTAGAGCTCTATAACTGTCACGGCGGGCGGGCGGATAGGTAGGTACTGAGCAGGCAGTATGAATTGCTACAGATGGATACTATCTCAGACTGACAGGTCAGGCTCTAAAGACAGGACGTAGCTCGAAGAGCTACAAACAGTTCAAGAAACAGAACGTAGAAAAGGGATTCGGCGGAACAGATCACGTGAACGGCAGGAGAAGCCTCGGCAAGGCTTCTCGGCAAGTCGCACACAGGCGTGCTGTGACAGTACTCCTCCCATTGGGACCGAACTCCGTTGAGGTGAGCTTCAGGGCCAGGCTTGTTAGGATAGCGGCGGTGGAAGTTGCGCACCACCTCTTGTGCATTCTCCAGGTGATCGGCG
>NAJN01001316.1:0-12268 GCA_005059845.1 Cryomyces minteri
GCGAGCTGCTGTACGTCTGCTCATTGCGATTGGGATGCCGGTGAAGGACGTACGGACGTGTATATGGTTCCGAGACGCCTTTCGACGCCTGATGTGGAACACCTCCACGTCTTGAACAGGACGGAGAAAGCCGGTGACGAAGGCCGAAATCTTCAAGATCCGCCGCCGGCGAAGGCCAGAAAGCCATCACAACATCGCACTTCTTGCACTCGCCTTGCCTCCTCCTCACCTACTCACTGCATCCCACCGAGTCTTTGATCTTGTTCATTGTCTGGCTGTACCAATCAGAATAGCATGAGTGCGCTGGGCAGAAGTTCCATCTCAGTGCGAGCAGGAGGCGGCCCTGCTCGCGCATTCGCCGCTCCATCATCCAATCTATATGGACGAACAGCAGCCTACCGGCGGTTATCCTACGCTACACCAGACAGAAGATCTCCGTCGTCACGACAGCTGCCATCTTCCCCCAAATCTCAAGGCCCGATATATCCGTTACCAGCTCTGCGATCGCCGTTCCTACCTCATGACTTCCTCACCCCGTCCGCCGCGCTCTCTGCTCGGAGACTACATTCACAACCCCGACTGTACCAAGAAGCAAGCAAGAGAGATGACATAAGACCGCCACCCTCGGAAGGCGAGCCTAAGGCGCAAGCAGCAGACTCCGAGCAGGCATCTGCAGGGGATGAAGCAGCAGGCGCCAAGGCGAACGAAAACGGGGAGCAGAAGAAGGAGGGTGAACAGGCAGATGGGGAAGGCGAGACTAAGCAGGGCGACAAGAAGGAGGCTCCGCCGCCGCCTCCACCTCATGGAGACAAGACACCATGGCAGGTCTTCACGGAGACTCTCAAGACCGAGTTCAGTGCTTCCAAGGAATGGAACGAATCCACCAAGCAGTTGGGTGGCACAATACACGACTTCACTCAGAACCCGAACGTCCAACGCGCCAAGTCCGCCTACACCAAGACCACCGATGCCGCTACATCAGGAGCGGCGACGGTGCTGAAGACGACAGGAAAGGCGATAGGCCAGAGTGCTGCATGGACGTGGGACACACTGCCAGTGAAGGGCGTGAGGAAGAGCGTCACTGCGGTCGGAAGTGGATTGGAGAAGGTCACGAGGCCAGTGCGGGAGACAGAAGCATACAAGAACGTGAAGAACGTCATTGACGACGGGAGCTCGAGTCGATACGGAGGCTGGGTAGAGAAGGAAGAGAGGCGCAAGAAGCGGGAGGCGCGGGAATTGCAAGAAGCTGCCAGGACTGGAAGACCGGGGCGGCCGTTGGAGAAGATGGAGGAGGATCCAAAGTACGTTATCGCACCAGCTGCATAGACTTGGAGACGTCATTGATCTAACTTGGAACCGCAGCGCTGGCACCAATGTGACGCTGCACAAAGACGCGAAATGGAAAGAGACCTGGCGCGAATTCAAAGACTCCTCGCCGGTGATGCAGCGGCTCTTCTCGCTGAAATCTACCTACAACGAGTCCGAGAACCCATTGATCAGCACGGCGCGCAGCATCTCTGACCGCGTCGCCGGCTTCTTCGCCGAGAACGAGACGGCCATGGTGATCAAGAAGTTCCGCGAGATGGACCCGTCCTTCCAGCTCGAGCCCTTCCTGACCGAGATGCGCGACTACATCCTGCCGGAAGTGCTGGACGCGTACGTCAAGGGCGACGTCGAGACGCTCAAGCTCTGGCTCTCCGCCGCGCAATACCAAGTCTACGCGGCGCTGATGCAGCAGTACACGACCGCGGGCCTGAAATCCGACGGCCGCATCCTCGACATCCGCAACGTCGACATCCTATCCGCCCGCATGCTCGACCCGGGCGAGATCCCCGTCTTCGTGATCATGTGCCGCACGCAGGAGGTGCACGTGTACCGACAGGCCAAGACGGGCGACCTGGCCGCCGGCATGGAGGATAAGGTGCAGCAGGTCACGTATGCCATCGGCGCCACCCGCATCCCGGAGGAGGTCAGCAACCCCGAGACGAGGGGCTGGCGCCTCATCGAGCTGCAGAAGAGTGGCAGGGACTACATATGAAGGAGGAGAGACCGGTCCTTGTACGATCGCAGGTTGTACCTGTTGTCCATCTGTTCCCCCATCGTCACCTTCTTCTGCAGCGCTCTTGCGCCCGGACTGGAGCCCCCCCTCCCCTTTCTGCACAGGAGCTTCCTCCTCGCTTAGTCTCCTCAGACCTCCGTCATCGTGTTCGGCATCCGCGCGGCGTCTCGGGAAAAGTTCGATGGGTTCTCCTTCTTGTACCATTTCCGCGCCACGACGGCTTTGGGTCGGCGGCATAGCACCGCCCATCAACGGGGCGCCGCGATTCGCCGTCTCGATTCGTGCCCGCGCGGCCCACTATGGAAGCGTGCACTTCACTTCTCCCCTCTTGTACAGTAGCTAGAAACAGCCTGTGTAGCGTAGAGAGATCACAGGGTCGCAACATGCAATGGCAGGGTGTGTATAGTGGTATCATTCATCTATCTGTGTCGTGCGTGTGCACGTACTCCGCCTACCGCCGCACACAGCACTACGCTTTCGTGTATCTCAAGAGTAGTGCAGGGGGATCGCTGGACCAGGGATCGATTACTGCCCCGCTCCTCTGCCAGCACCGCCTGCGCCGCCCATGAAGTTCCTAGCCCTGTAGATCGTCAGCACGCGTTCCCGGTCGCAGACCGGCGGGAGCCCAAGAGAGCGACTCACATCTCCGCCAGATTGGGATCATTCAGCAGGCTGCTCAGGTCCGGCATGCCTCCCCTTCCCCTCCCTGCGCCAGCGCCAGCCCCGGCACCAGCGCCTTCACCCGCACCTGCGCCAGCACCTGCTGCACCGCCGCCGCCGCCGCCGCCGCCGCCGAACATGCCCGCCATCTGTCTCAGCTGCGGGTTGTTCATCAGATTGCTCATCATGTCCGGGTTGCTCATCAGGTTCTGCGCCATCTGCCGCATCATCGGATTCTGCATCAGCGCGCCGATATCCGGCATCCCTCCGCCGCCGGCACCGCCGCCCAGCATGCCCGCCAGCGAGGACAGGTCGGGCATGCCACCGCCGCCACCGCCGGCAGACCGTTGCGTGGCAGGCTCATCGTTGTCGTCGTCGTCGACGTCGTCCAGCTCTGGGCTCAAGGATTCTTCTTCCACGCGACGCTTTGCCGTGTCATACCCGCGCTTCATCGCGTCGCTGCCGCCGTTTCCCTCGGCCTCGATGCCCATCTTATAGGCTTCCATGCTGCCTTTCGCATCGCCGAGCGCGAACCTCGCCAGCCCCAGCCGGCTCCACGCTTTAGTGTAGCTCGGATCGGCGGCGGTGGCCATCTCGGCGTCATTCTTGGCCAGCTCGTGCTGGTGCGTGGCTGAGTAGGCGGCGGCACGGTTGGAGAGGTAAATGGGGTTTGCGGGCGCGATGGAGAGGGCGCGCGTGTAGAGGTCGATGGCGGAACTGTAGTCCTTCTTCTGCATTGCCGCGTTACCTTGGCCTTTTAGCTTCTCTGCATCCTCTTTGCTGCCACCACTGCCTGCCGCAGCGCCTGTGGTGGAGGAGGACTTGGCGGTGCTGGCTGCAGACGGGGCGGACGCGGCGCTGCTCGACCCGGCCGTGCTCGCCTTGTTCTTCCCCTTCAGCTTCTCGTACACGCCGTAGATGGATAGCAGGTTCTGGCCGCCCAGAGCGTCGGCGACGGCGGCTTTGTCGGTCGGATCGACGTGGAAGGACTCCGCGATGCAGGACTGTGCGATTTCGATGGATTCGGAGTCTTCGGCCGTGAGCGTGCCGTCCTTGAGCGAGGTCGAGAGGAAGTCGATGATGGCGAGCGCGAGGCGCTTCTTGGAGTCCGCCTGGTGGAATTGTTGTTAGCTTGACGTTGTGGGGGATCGAGTTACTATGAAACTCACCATGATGACGTGGGAAGGAGGGACAAGTGTCTTGGAGATGATGTATGTAAGTTCAAGTGGCCAACAAACTGCTGATACTGTGATGGTTTACTCCAAATGTCGGAAGGTAACGTGGTTGTCGTTGTCGTTGTCTGTTGTGGTTGTGTTTTCGTTGTGTTTTGTGTTCTGAGAGGCGACGTTTGGACATGGCGTTCGAATCACGGATCGACCACGTTTGAGGGTTCGAGTCTTCGAGAATGACGCATACGGAGGCCTACCCACTCACGCCCGCAATACCCATCCCGTCTGAATTTCACACCCCTCGTTACTAGTCAATCATTCACTGCGCAGATAGTTTCCTGCACTCATGTCAACGACGGTCATTTGGTGGTATGCACAGCAAATGCCTGCCAGTGGTCGCAATGTCCAACACCGCCGTAATGCCAAAGCACGTCTAAATCCTCCAAACCGCTCGCCGTAAATGCCCATCGTAACGTATGGTGTCGCATCGTGAAACGCCCACAGCCGCAGCTTGCCTGCCCCTAATCCAGGTTCATCTTCCACAACCCGTCCCCCAGATAATGTCCAGCATCCATGCCCACCCCTTTCTTCTTCTCCTTCATCTCCCGCGTTCCCATCTTCAGTACGCCCACCAGACAAGCGTGTTCTTTGCCCTCAGCCTCCACAACCGCCACCTCTCCCGCCTCAAGCTCCTTGTTGCCGTACTCGTACCCTTCCGCCTCCGCAGGGTCCGGTAGGCGGCCGCCAGGGGAGGTGAGACCAGGCACCATGAGGGTTGCCCCAGAGAGAACGAAGCGGATAGCGCCGTGGTCAATGCGCAGACGATGAAAGCAGTGCGGGTATTTGTGGACTAGTGAGAGGTGCGGGATGATTGGGTCGTCCATGTGTTGCCAGAACAGGGGAGTTGTATTGAGGACGTATAGGGAGACTCTATCGGGCCTATCCACCTTTTATCAGCCTCTCGTTTGCTTTCCCTCTAGACTGGCCCAGAGAGTCGTGAGATTGCTTGAGCAGTGAAGCGAGCGTGTAGGATACGTGTGAGGTCTGCGCATACAATTTCACGAGATCCAACTGCTCTTTCTTCGGTATTATCTCATCGATGTGGGGTTCGAGGAGGGGATATGTCTCGACGACTTTGGCGCGGATGGCTCGTTGGACGGAGGACTTCACTTTGGATTTCGCACCGGGGTGCATGCTGTTCTGGTGTGAGCTTCTCGTACTATGGAGGGCAGAGGACGATTCACTCTTTCTTGAACATGATGGATGCTTGAAAGTTGCTAGTTGTTGTACTCTAGAAATCGACTGGACAAGATAGTCGCTAGGTGCAGGCAGAGTACAGTGGAAAAGCAGGGCAGTATGCCCCGGTTGTTTTGAGCTGCCTGTGGTGGAGCTGGAGCGAAACACTCGACTGACCCCACTGCAGTGCTGCCCCGCGGTGGGGGTCTGAAAATGCGTACGGCAGCCCACTCGTGCCATATCCGCCAGCTAAAGATGCGAGTCAATTGTGCGCTGCAGTCGAAGGTGCCCATCATATTGGTGAGCTATGTCTCTTGCAGTCTATGGCAATGGCAAGTCCGTTTTTGCCCACCGATGCCCTGGCCCTGAACGCCAAGCCTGAGCATACCACCACCGAACACCGTGCCGATTCTCAGCTTGGGCGCTTACGCCATTAGCCTTGTAACAAGTTCCGTCTGCTACACCCTTTGCATCTGCCCCTCGAACATATCATCGATCCCGTCCTCTCCCTCGACATCGTCCTCGTCCTCTTCAATGTCCTCGTCTCCAGCATCTTCAATCTCAAAGCCCGTCTCCACTCTCGCGCTCCTCAGTCGTTCCTTCATCTCCTCTCTCCGCTCATCCTGCCACCTCATCAACGCCGCCGCTGCATGTACTCTGAATCCGTAGATCCTCGGCTCGTACCTCCGCTGCGTCCGTTGGGGCATCATGGCGGGGTAGACTTGGAAGAGGATGTTGTGGAAGGAGGTGCCAAAGTAGGCGCCATCGATGGCGGCGTGGCGCGAGGATTTCGGGTTGTAGATGTCTTCGCACTTGGCGCAGTACAGTTTCACGGCCGAGACGTTGGGCGTGTCATGCTGGCCCATGGGAAGGAGAGGCTGTTGTTCGCAAATCACTCGAGGGCATTTGCCGAAAGCGCCTTGTTTGAATTTCTCTATCTGCCATGAAAGTCAGAGTTCTGTGGCGTTGAACACGACTGGATTCAATGCTGTACCATCTTTGCCAGACCTCGCGTTGTGACGATATACCGTGCGTGAACCAGTCCGTAGAGATGCCGGGCAGACTTCTCAATCTGCTCTCGCATGTCGTCGTCACACTCTAGGTCGAACACATCCGTCACCAGGTCGAGGGCGTATTGGTAGTACTGGACCTCGGTGTTCAAGCCGGTAAGGTTGAACCGATCTGTAAGGTACTCCTCGTCGATCTCACAGAAGTACTCATTCCCACGCGAGGAGATGAACTGTTCACCCATTCGTTAGCAAGGATGCCGATGCTCAAGTATGCTGAACGTTTTTCAGATGCGTTTTTTCGATGACACGCTGAAGTTTGACTTGCGCAGAAATTGTACCGATCCCGAAGATCCATAGGCAAGTCCATATATGGAAGCAATGTCGGATCGTGAGCATCGTCTCGTTCAGAGTCTCGAAGGTATTGCTTGTAAAGAGCGACATCCTCATCCCCAACCCAACATGGCACAGACATAATGAAGTAACAAAACCAACAGAAATCAGATTGCGTGGGAAGGGTTCTCTGCTCAAAAGCAAGCAGATAGGGAAGGGTAATGCGAATCCGTGAGACGGCTCGGCTTCATGCGGCCGAACTGGAGATGCTGGGACTTGCTTGAAGTCTGGGGGGCGAGTGGGCCGCAACTCCTTTACACGGTTGCCCGAGCTACCTTCGCGAATGTCTCCAACAGATATCGCAATCTTCTTCGAAAAGGCAGGTACCAAAGCAAGGCAGTGGGCCTGCTGGCAGCCGGCTGCGAAATTCAGAAGATCCACCGTGGTTGCTGCAACTGATACGCAAGTCGCACGCTGCGCTTCTATGTCCAGATCATCCGCCGGCGCAGGGAAACCCATGGCCCCTGCCTCCAGCGACGGGTTTCAAAATAAGGATGATCTGTTTCAAACCTGGCTCTTGCAACAAAAGGAACACACATAACACAGTGAGAAACAAGAAGGAACAGGAAGTACCTACCCAGTCTCGCCAATAACTGGTGTAGTCACTGTCCGTCTCGCTCGCAAAGTCGTCCATCCCTCAAAGCTTTGAATCTCGGGGTGGTCCAGTTCTTTCTACAGGTATGGCAAGAGGATACACTGCCAGTCCCCCGTGTGTGACAAGCCGTAGGCAGTGTCGATTTTGATAAAGTCGGTACAGATGCGTGACTGAGATGCAGCGTCGCGAAGGTTGCGCTTTCACGTGAGATACTCGAGGCCGGTCAGCGTCGGCCCAAGGAGATAAGTTGAGCCGCATACAGTAGACCCTGGAATTCGTACGTCACAACGGAAGGCATCCGTGTGAATCGTCAGCCCCTCCAAGAGTCAACAACGCCCCTCCATCTGCCATACCCGGTCCAACATTCAGTAGTCCCACAACTGCTACCATACACACCACCAGTATACAAGCTCCAGAAGAAAACGGGAATATCTCGAAATGCCTCTTGTAGTCCCCGGTCTCATGTCCAACAACGGCGACAAGAACTCGCAGTGGCAGAACCAGCTGATGGGCAAGAAGCTGGGCGATTCCTCCGACAACATGGTATATGGCCTGTCCCTCCTAGATCCTTCTCTCTGCGTTCTAGATATCCTGGAACATAATTTCATGATAGACGAACAGCCTCGCTGATGATCTCTCGCTGTGGTTCTAGACGTTTGCGAAGAAAGACCTCCCGAAGGAGCACCGCGTAGTCAGGGAGGGTGATATGATGACGATGGACCACAAGCCCGATAGGTGCGTCTTTTGAATACCTTCACTCGAGAGATCTGAGGACTGATCTGGTGTACGTGCTCAGATTGAATATCCATGTCGGAAACGATGGCACAGTCTCGAAGGTCACGCATGGTTAGAGCACGGTTGCATGTAGTGTTGACGAAGTGCACGATTCACGGACAGCCGTATCTTATACCCTTTGCATCTGCATGTGTGAATTCCTTCAAGCCTCCTGGGCGATCTGGTAATTGATGCCGTCATACATGTCGTTCCTGACAAGAGTTCCCACGGTCCTGCGTGTCAAAACAGATTGCCAACTCTCTTCCTTCGCTAATTTGTAAAACCTTCACGGATATCGAAGAGTTCCCCAAGGGTGCAGTGTACCCCGAGAGAGTAGCTCCTGCACATTCATCAACCGTCTCAGGCTGAGCAAGACAGCATTCCTGTGATCAAACCCCAACCGAACGGAGCAGCGAATAGCATTTGCGGTAAGGTAGCGACGCACATGATAGTTCTGACCGTTTCTGGGCGTGTGGGCTGCAGCGCTGGCGACCAGCGTCACCCATAACAGCACGCCGGCCAGGTCACCCCAGCAGTCGCCCAGAGCTGTCGCTGCCAGGGCCTGCTTCACCAAAAACGGACTGGAGGGATTGTGGCATGACCTCGCCGTGTGAGCAGCTGCCAGGGAGAAAGGCAGACGCTGTGAAATCGCGTGGACATAGACTAGCGCCGTCAATCTGATCGTCTCGTAGATCCAGTCCGGAGAACCCCGTTTTCCGATTTGGGTAGCTGAAGGAAGGGCCAAGACCTGTGCTGCAATCGTGGCTATGTCGTCTGTGCTAGCACCATCCGCTGTCTGGTAGGACACGGAGCTCCCGAGGTTGATAAACATGTCTGTGAGATTCTGCATCTTGTCAAGTAGCTGACAAGTGATCGCTGGACATCTAGGCCAGCGTTCATTGACAGGAGAGCCTCGCCGTAGGGGGTAGATAGGAGAATGTGTGATTTGGCTGCCCACTGTAGGGCGTGGCATATCCATGCATAACCGATGCATGTAATACAAGTACTCCAACCCTGGTTGTGTTTCCTGAAAGATCGAAAGCTTGAACATGGTACTGCGACGGCAGTGTTAGCGGGAGAACCTGTCAATGTACCGCTTGATGCCTTGGGAAGAAGTAAATTCAAGTGCTGCAACATTCAGCACGACGGTTGTTGCGAGCGCTCCGCGGTCCAGAACAGTCGAGAGAACGATAGCAGTAATGTTCGACATACGTGTATTTGCTCTGAAGGGATTGGAAAACGTCACCCGACTTACGCAGTGAGTATGGCTGCCAATTCTCCGTTAACGCCCAACTTGCCTAGACCGCCTCTTATGTCCACCATCTCCTTGATTCCCTTCACATGACAATTCAATTGCTCCGGGGATTTGATTGCGACAATCACCAAATAATGCAGTACAGCGATGATGGTGACGTCGCTGGCTTGCTTCATTGGGTCATCCAAACTCTCATGGATGAGACGCAAGACATCTGTCTGGACTCGTGTGGTGTCTTGGCTGTCACCAATGCAGTCTATCATCACATCGTGATGTGTGGACGAGACGCACAACGAGCTCATGAACGCGTGAGGAGACTCCATGAGCGCGGGAAGCCAATAACGGCGGATTCCCATTGATCCAAAGTATTGCTTGCCTATATGTTGCGTTAGCGCAGAAAGATATTACTGACCGTGGATACCTACAGTAGTACTTCATCTCTTCAACAGTCTTTATGGGTCCTTTGGAGTGTTGCGGTATAGAGATGAAAGGCTTTAGTTGCGCGCTTAGAAAATTCAGAAGGGTACAAGGGAACCTCAAACCCGCATCGTAAGAAGATGGCTCTGACCAATCGTGTGAATTCCGGTGAGGGCTCAGGATAACTGAGCTCGTATCCGAGCCGCTTTCGTTGAAGGTGTCTAAAGCATCCTCATCATAGCCGACGGAGTGACTATTCATTGGCTGAGCACCCGGGCTCTCGGGCTCAAGTCCGCCCCTGTAAGTAGTAGAAGACAACAACATAGGTGGCTGGGTGCCAGGGGCTTCACTCGGTGTGCTGTAAGAGTCTCGAAGAGCGGAAATACGAAGTGGTGAAGTTTCGTTGGCTGTGACGCCTAGATGTATAGATTCGCGACTCGCACTACGCACAAAATCACCCTTTTTTGGCCTCGAAGCAAGACACTCTTTCTTAGGTGTGCTAAGATGGTTCTCCATGACTGTTTGACGGACTATCTTCTTGTTTGCTTCAGCTTTGAATTCTATTGGGTTGTTGACATTGATGAAGGTAAAGTCGAACTTGGTTACAGTACGGGACTCATTATGTCGAATTAACCCGTTGCCAGGGCCGTTGTAAACTGTGTGGATCTTAGCAAACTGTTGCGGGATCCGGTTCCTCCCGCGAGGCCCTGTGAACACTGACCAGGGCTCCGGTAAGCATGTAGTGCGCTCATCTTGCTTCGGCTCGAGCCTCTCACAAAATAGGTATAGAAGCTGAAGACGTTTGGACGGAGGATTCAATTCTTCTGCGAGAAAGAGGCACGGCTGTCCGAGAACGGGTGACAGCCTGATCACAACGAGCCACGAAACGGCAGAAGGGTTGGTATCAGCGTGAAGCCAGGAAACGATCGGGTTGGCAGCGCAACCAACTGTGTGAGAGCAACAAGTAACAGCACAAAAGTGAATGGGGAAGTGAGTCAAACAACGAGCTATATGCTGTTCCGTGTGGGACTACTAGAGCGAGAGGTGTGATGCCGCGCAGGCAGAAAGAAAGGCTATCAACAGCGCCTTTAAGGCAACGAGAAGCCTCCCATGTGCCTGCTGCCAGAGCAACCTAGACCGCAGTCATCGGTGAGTTGTAGGTGCGCGGCAGCAATGCGCAAGGGTTAGGCCTTGCCCTTCAGGCAGTGCAGGCTGGCAACGCGGCGAATTGATGGGCTGTCTGTACGGCAGCGGGGCTCCTGCTGTGAGCACGTGGACTGCTGACGGTTGTCTAGAACATCGTCGGGAGACTTGACGCCGCAATCGAACTTACACGCGGCGCCAGTTCCCATGTTCCGTTTGCCTGCGAGAGACGATTGATTCCACGCAACTGAAGCGTTTGTCACTGCAAGTTCGTAAGAGTGAGGTGACGGGACGTCTCCAGCTCCAACCATCACCCCACATTGTGGCGGTCAAGCATTGAGGCGCAGGGCACCTCAGGCTTGGGCGCGGTGAGGAGCAGTTCATGCACGACAGACGAGCTTGAGCTGGCGTCGTTCTGCGCAGCCTGGCTGTCCCCGGACTACGGGTGATGCGGAGCTCACGACGAATTGGTACCTGGGTCTCGGGAAACCTCGAGCGGCACGGCACCACTATGGTTTCTGCGGCGAACGTCCTCCAAGTCCCACGGAAATCGCGGTGGTGTCGTGCCGCTCATGTTAACCCCCTGTACCCCCTGTATATGTCTCCTGCAATGCAGCTCAGCCGCCCGACGTGTGCGCATTGCCAATCATCGGCCAAGCAATCGTTCGGTCTTATCTCGCGTCCCTGCGCATGAAGTTCACCATTTGCCCAATACGGCGACATGGTCGATCGACTGGCAGGGAAGCGCGCCCTTGGAAACGCCCTCGACCCTTCCACCGCCCTACTCGTCGGGCATAGAGAAGTAGTCATCTTGCGAACTCACCCTCCCGCGCCCAGCGCTCGGGCTCTCGAACTCCTGGCTCCCGCTCTCGCTGTTTCGGGCCGACAGAACGACACCATTCCTCTCTGTCCGCGGCAACTGCAATCTCGAGTGCTCGAACAGGAAGCTGCCTCGCTCACTGCTGGGGCTCTTCAACTCGATCGTCTCCATAGCTTCCCTCAGCGTGGCACCGCTCTCGTCAAGCGCCATGAGGAACCGCGCCAGCTCCTTGCAAAGCTCCCAGTCTTGCTCTTCTTTGGCTCTCAACAGTAACCGGATCAGCTGTTGTGAGCTCGAGCTTAGTTCTTCGAACGTATGCAGCACAAGCAGGTATCCGCCTGCAGTTTTGAGAGACCCCTTTTGGAGAGACTCCTCGAAAAGATCTTGGGGTGATGGCAGGTATTTGAATAAGGTCCTCCAAGAACGAAGTTCTGTCTTTCGGGTGCACCGGACTACGATGTCGAGATAGGACGGAAAGGACGAGAGAAAGGACAGTACACTGGGTAATAATGCGTTCTCCGCAGACGGTTGTTTGTCGACCTCCTCATCCAGCACATCATGCAGTAGGATCTCCAGGGCGTGTGGAAGATATGGAAGGTGCTGGTAGAAGTGGGACAAATGAAGGGCCGCAGGAGCGTTGTACTGAGATATTTGGTGGCGAAGGAGCGACGGTAGGAACAAGTGAGTCTGCACATGTTAGTTCTCGCTCTCTGCAGAAGGACACTGAACGTACTCTTGTC
>NAJN01001317.1:0-12268 GCA_005059845.1 Cryomyces minteri
GATGACGCTGATGAGGACCCGACCATCTTAGCGTCTGACGAACCATCCCATCATCTCCATGGGCAAGCGGCCCATCCCTCTCCTCTCGATCCCAATCGCCATTGGGCGCGGGGCTTCGACGGCCGGTCCTCAGACCGTTCGCCGTTCAACGCTGACTGGGGGTCTTGCTCTGGTGACCCTGACGACCTCTGCTGGGACTCGGCCGCGGACGCTTCTGGTCCATTCTCCACAGCTCAGGAGCAGGCAGCACACCGGCACTATCCTTGGCAGCATCCAGAGACAGGCGAACCATTCGCACACCTGCCAGGTCACGAAAACAAGCGATCGTCGCCTTCCGCGCCAAGCCAAGAGCACCCTAGGCTGCGTACAGCGCGAGGACGGTCGTCAGCTCCACGTCGCAGCAGATCAGGCTTGGGACAGTGGAGCGCGATCAATCGGCTCTACTCGTTCTTACCGCGACATCGGTGGCGGCAGCGGGCACATTCTGCTGATCCGATGGGTATGAGAAGTGGCACATTTCGCGACAGAGAGAGCCCAATGCCCTTTCCGACGGCTGGTGAATATATGCCACTGCCGACATATGCTCAAGACAGGCCAGCACCGTGTCCCACGTGCAACAGTGTGCCTCTGCAGTCACGACTGAACGCGGTGCGCGAAGCAGAGCACCACATCCAACTGGCTCAAGCCAAGCTCTTTATGAAGGAAGTTCGAATCCATGAGGTCCGTCAGCGACTCGATGCAGCTACGGCGAAACTCCATATTGAGAGCGAGGTCGAGCGCGCAAAGGTCCTTGCAGGCTGGTATCGTCTACAACGCGAGAAGCAGCAGTTCCGACGGGAGCGGGAGGACGCGGCTCGCTGGGGCACGCGGGATTGGAACCCTCACGACCATGACCCCTTTCGAAGTTTCATGGCTGGGGACTCGGAGGGTGCTGATGGGTACGCTTCTCCATCGTCGTCGTGGTCAAGGAGATCGAAGTCACCACCGTGGGAACATGACTACGAGTCCGGCTTCAACCCAGGACGTGGCCGACCACCACAGCCAGGCTTCGCTCAGCACCACGATCCTCGTGCCTCGCCACGCAGTCCGGTTGAGGCTGAAACAGAGGCCAGAGCCATGTTCGACGCGTACAACGCACACTGGAGTCAGATCAGCCGCACCGATCCCGCGGTTGCATGGCCGACGTGCGATCTCAGCGCCGCCGCGCTTCTCGACCGGTGCTCCATCCCCTCGCGTACGATCCACAAGCCGTCCACTACGACATGGCAGAACCCATGGACCGCCGAGCTGGTGATGAAAGCGAACACGCAGGCCTTCTTCCTGCGTGCTTTTGGGCTGCGGCCAACGTACGACGAGGACGATCATCGCTCGAAGGTCACGATGGGGTTCGCGAGGGCAAATAAGGAGCAGACGCAACGGCTGTTGAATTGCTTGAAGAAGGAGTACCTGAGGTGGCATTCGGATAGACTGAGGCATCGCAACGGCAGTGCTGGTGGGTACAACGAAGCGTTAGTGACAGATGCGAGAGCAAGGGCTGTGCTGCATGGGATCGTGGAGTTGAAGCACGTGTGTGAGGAGCGATTGAGAGATGGTGGTGAGGAATGGACTTTCGTATGACTATGTGAATGGGGGTACCTTGACGGGAGAACGCTGGAACACTGAGAATTGACCCTTATGTCAGGTAGACGTAATAGGCGGATGGGGGGTTTCCTTCCTTCTACTAAGATGAGAACTCGTGGAGAGCTGTACAACCTGACGCAATGCATACCATACATGAGCACCTGACTGACCCTCCGTCTTTTTCGTCCACCTATGGAACATAGCGGGCTTCTACGCAGTTGCCATTCTGCTTGTCGGCCGCTTTCGACTTTCGTCGAGCAACAGACCTTCCCCGTCCCATGCTCAGATACTCTTCCCGGCCTCTCCCTCCTTGTCACTCCTGTTCCCCATCCCCTCCTTCCCGCCCTTCACCTGCGTCTCCCCTCCAATGCCCGTGGATCGAGTTGGCTGGGTTTGTTGATCTGGCTGCTTGGCCGGGTGGTCGTCACCGGACTTGTCCTCAGCCGTCGAGGCACTCGACTGTTTGTCGGCATTGGGTGCTTGGCTGCCGCCTTTGCGGGAAGGCGGCTGGTTGTCCATGGGAGGGGAGGAGAGGTGCGCGGTTGTCGTGGAGAAGGGCCGGGCGGGTTGGCGAAGGAGGGGGAGGACGGACCGGAACGAGCGGAGGGATGCCATTGTTGTCTGGGCGGATGGTTGAGGAATTGGTTTTAGCTAGCAGTCGGATTGTTTGGGTTTGAGGATGGGAGACAATGTATCTGGGAGTGCTGGTAACGTTGAAGTTACAGTTTCCTTTTCTATACCTGTGATGATATCATGAGGAGCTTCGTCATCGTTCTGGGCCCCTGACGGCCATCAAACATTCAATGTTGGAAAGTCACGTTGCATAAAGTTATCTAAGATGTCTGTAATTGCGAACACCGTTGGATGCTTGTACTGTAGAATGCCATTACACCCTTCACGACTTCCTCTCGTGCGCTGCTGTGTCTGGTCTTAGTACTCCGGGAACTCGGGGTCGACATCCCTTGTCCACGCTCTCAATCCACCTTCGATATCCATTACAAGGCTATCATCGGTCTCGACGCTGCCAATTGCTCCACCCCGACGTCTCAGCTCTCTAATCTTCCGTACAGCAAGCTGCGAGTCATTTCCCAGCCTACAAACCACGGTGATCTGACGCCGCGCTGACAGGTCCTCCAAGGCCCTTTTCAAAGGTTCATCGTCGGCCAGAATCTCCGACCAAGGTACGTTGATGGCCCTATCGAAGTGGCAGAGATCGAACTGCACCTTTTCTCTTACATCAACTATCGTGTCCGTCATTGCACCATACACCTCTGATCCTCTGGTTTGGCGGAACCACTCCAACATGGATTGTTGAGCGTCGTAGTCGTTTGCTGATATTCGGCTGTCTTTCTCGAGAACGCTGACTGGGTTCACAACACCGCAAAACTGCGCATAGTCCAGGGATCCCGAAGTCAGAGAGGCCCTTGTGATCGTTGCAGAAGCGGAGCAGGCCATGCAGTCTTTTCTCCTAGACCTCAGGCGTACTGATCGAAATGGTGGAGATGTATACGCTGAGAACAAGAGAAGTGAGGGAGGGTCCTGTGTCGGTGCGCTGGCATCGGATGCTTCCTCACGGCCGACGGTGCTGATGTCGATGTTCCTATCTGCATCAAATGGTTTTGGTATACCAGCCACAATAATCTTAATGGCTTCTAGTGCCTGTAGGACACCCATGACACCGACGACGGGTCCTAGAATTCCACCTTCACCACAAGAGGTGACACTTTCAGCTGGTGGCGGTCGAGGAAAGACACATCGGTAGCAGGGTCCTCCGGTCACGTCACCTGCGGCCCTTGGCGGATTGTTGAGCACCATCAACTGTCCTTCGGTACGTAGTGCTGACGCACTGACAAGTGGCTTCTGAAGCAGTACGCAAGTATCCGAGATGAGATAGCGGGAGGTCGGATGATCTGTACAGTCAAGGACCAGATCATAGCGGTCAAACATCTGCAATGCAATCTGTGGAGTGAGATGCTCCCGGTGTGACACGTAGTTGACGAGCGGGTTCAAGCTCCGCAGCTGCTCAGCAGCACTATCAACCTTGCTCATGCCAATCTTCTCGGTGCTGTGCAATATCTGGCGGTGCAAGTTGCTCTCCTCCACCGTGTCGCCATCAACAAGTCCAACGGTGCTAACGCCAGCTCCGGCGAGGTACAGAGCTGCAGGACAACCTAAACCACCAACTCCTACAACCAAGACAGAGCATGATCGAAGTCGCAGCTGGCCCTCCAGCGCGATTTCTGGCATAATGAGCTGCCGGCCGTATCTTTTGTACTCTTCCTTCCTCAGCGGCCATCGTCGCTTGGACCGCGCATATTGAGACCGGTCCTCCGTACCATTTGTGTGACCCTCATAGCCTTGCTCTTGCCCGATGTTTCGGAGTACTGCCAGCCTCTTCGACTGCTGTGCAAAAGGGAGTCCTCTGTCGTGATTCTTGTTGAGATTGCGGGCCTCGTCTGCCTGTTTCTCGGCTTGTACAAGTTGTCTCCTCAGATCACGAAGTTGGACTTCCGCAGCCCGAACTTGTCTTCGAAGTCTGAGTACATATGCATCGACATCTTCAGTCGGTGACATTGAGGCCTAGTCGTGATATGGTTGACACATAGTCGCATCCAGTTGCAGATGGGATACAAGGCTGCATGTGCCTGTGACAGTTCCGAGTCAGCCGCCAGCAGGTGTAGTACATATGTATGATGGACGCTCGAACATTACATTACATTACATTACATTACATTACATTACATTACATTACATCACAGCACGGTACATTACTTTACTTGTGGGAAATGCCGCGGTACAGGTATTGCGCATACTGAATTCAGGGAATTCTGCCCACAACTCGAAAGCGGTCAAGCCCACCGTCACAATCGCGACAGCCGATGCAGCGCTCTCGACCAATTTTGATGCACAGCGCCTTCAGCCGCCTTGCGAAGCCGATTGTATTTCTCCTGTATTCTAAAGATCACACGAAGTTCCAGAATCTTTTCTGTGTCCCGAGAAACAACTAGAGCCGTCCCAACAACTGTCGTGGGACTTTGCGATCCTTTCGCGCAATGGCGGAAGCCATGAGTCCCCAAGACAAGATTGCATTGATCAACAAGAACCTCCAGGAAATCCTCAACCCGGAGATCATAGAAGATGTCATTGTCAAGCAGAATCGACCGTTAGCTGTTTACTGGGGCAAGCCGGGATTCTGTGAACCTTCCCTCGGCGCGATACTAATCTGCTTCTTCGTACAGGCACAGCAACGACTGGTCGACCACATTGCGGCTACTTCGTTCCCATGCTCAAGCTCGCGCACTTTCTCCAAGCCGGCTGCAAAGTCAAGATCCTCCTAGCAGATATCCACGGCTTCCTCGACAACCTCAAAGCCCCCATTGAACTCGTCAAATTCCGCGCCGAATACTACAAGTACGTGATCACCGCATTGCTCAAGGCGGTCAACGTGCCAATAGACAAGCTGGAGTTCGTGCTGGGGAGCAGTTACCAACTGTCGGAGAAATACACAATGGACATCTTCAGGCTGAGTAGCGTGGTGACGGAACATGATGCGAAGAAAGCGGGAGCAGAGGTCGTGAAACAGGTGGAGAACGCAACGCTGTCGGGTTTGATCTACCCGCTCATGCAGGCCTTGGACGAGGAGCATCTGGGAGTGGATGCGCAATTCGGAGGCGTAGACCAACGTAAGATCTTCGCTCTAGCAAAGGAGGTCCTGCCGCGAGTAGGATACAAGGAACGAGCGCATTTGATGAACCCAATGGTGCCGGGACTGGCGGGTGGTAAGATGAGTGCGAGCGACCCAGACTCGAAGATAGACCTACTAGATACGCCAGAGGTGGTCAAGAAGAAGATCAAGAAGGCCTTTGCCCCACCGAAAGAGGTGGAAGGGAATGGGATGATGAGCTTTGTGGAGTATGTTCTACTACCAGCCGGCGCGCTACAAGGAGAAGGCCAGAAGTTCGTAGTGGAAAGGAGAGAGGGCGAGCCGCTCGTCTACACCAATATCGAAAAGATGCACGAGGACTACAAGGCAGACATTGTACGTATGCCTCACGTTCGCGGCGTTCCTCCTACTAACAACCTACGTAGCTAACACCCCAACTCCTCAAATCTGGTGTCACAGCCGCTCTCCTTGCCCTCCTCGAGCCCGTGCAGGCCGCCTTCCAAGCGTCGCAAGAATGGCAAGACATCGAGAGGAAAGCCTACCCTCCACCACCAGAAAAGAAGAAGAAGGAGAAAAAGAAGGACCTGGGCAAACGCCATACTGACGCCAAGAAAGTGGAGGCTCAGCCGGACGGTAGCGTGCATGGGCACGGTCAGCAGCAGGTCAGTGTGAGTACTGGTGCGGAGGAGGCGATGAAGCAGCTGGAGTTGGAGAAGAAGGCTGTAGAGTCGTAGCAATCATGGATAGTGAGCGGACTAGAATGGATAGACTTGTGCATTGCGGAGCGACGACAACGTAGAACGAAGACCTGCTGGCGAGTTATTGCATGCTCACAATCACTGAGCTTTTGGCCTTCGTCGCAACATGCCGCTCTGTTCAAGGGGTATAATGCACAACGAACAATCCACTGTCACATACAACCACAGCTTGAGGAGAGCTAGGCATCCCAATGGCGAAGTGCTTGAGAGTCCCCGGAGATCTGCCTCGATGGCTTCGGAGTTTTGAGCGTGTTGGGTGAGGGGCTCCTGAGACTTGAATAGGGTAGGAACCCAATGATTGGCCTGGCCTCATTTGCTGGAATGCACTTTACAACGGGAACGTGTAAGCGTAGGAAAAAGGGCTCAAATATTGAGTAGCGTTCAAGTTCTTTCTACGGAAGGATCCCAGAGTAGGCAGTGATGGTAGACTGGCAGTAGTTCGAATGGATGTGGAGGATGTGATGGCTGGCGCGGCGATGCTCTTGTTGGCGCGACAAGTTTGGTAAGAGACACTGGAGACCTGATCGACACAGAAAGTCCAAAGACATCGAAACATTCGTTTTCGTTCTATGTTGAACACCAAATGACATTCTCCAATCAATCAGACCATGCACTCCAGAAATGGTATCAAACGCCAGACAAGCCTGGAACCACCGTGAGCCTCCAGCGCGGTCGAAAGCGAGACACCCCTCAAGAAGGGATATCGACAAGAGAGAACCTGTACGGAAACCTTCCACCGAGCTCGTAGCAAGCGTTGCAGAGACACGCATATGCACATCCGATCCAGAACCGCGCTTGCAAAGTCCTTCGCTTCTTAGGTTGTACCTCGACTCCTACCAGCTCTTCAAAAAAAAAAAGGCGATATGAACAGGAAATGGAGATAGCAGTAGGAGGATTATTCGACACAAAGACCCTGTGCGATACACGCGCTTACAAAGCGAAGATGGCGAACGCCGCAACTCCCACGAGCGCCATTCCCGCTGCACTCTTCACGTCGGCCGCGTTCGCGGCACCAGTATGCGACGCCGCAGCGACAGCCGCGGTGCCCGATGGTGTCGAGCCGACTGCTGTCGATGTAACAACGGTAGTGTGCGCAGTCACAGTCGTGGGCTCGACGGTGCTTGCTGCTTTCGAGGACGCAGGGACGGTGCTAGCCTGCCTTGTGGAAGCCTGGAATGTCTGAGCTGATATCGTGGTGGCGGGCTGCACCGTGGAGCCGCTTACGATTGATGCGGCAGCGGTCGATGCAGGGATGGTGGATGCTCCCATCGTGCTTGCGGGTATGGTCGAGGCTCCGATGGTCGTGGCGGGATAGGTTGTGGCCTGAATCGTGGTGGCTGAGACGGTGGTGGTGTACGTGAAAACCTGTGCAAGGTTCGTGATAGGAATGGCGCTGCCGACCCCAGACGAAGTCCACTGCGGTGGGATCGAGAGAGTGGATGTATTGGGTTTATCAGCGGGGCTTGCGGAGTAGACGTTCCCGGAAGTGCTGTTGCTCGTGTAGTCGCCGGTCAAGAGGTTTGCAGTCGAGCCATCCGCGGATGTGAAGGCGCCGCTCGCAATCTGGCCATAAGAGCCGTCAGGCAGGAAGTAATTGGTCGTGAACTTGTCCTGTACACGTGTCAGCTTGTGTACGTGCTTGTGAGGTGTGACAACGCACGTAGCAGAATGGTACGTTCAGGTTGGCGAGCAAGAGACACTGCGTTCCTTGCGCACCTGCATAGCGGACAGAGTCAGTGAAAGACCAGATAGCTACACGTTAGGGAGGACTAACAGCACACGGACGCCGAGTTGGCCCTGCGACCCAGGCTAGACACATCGCGCTTGCTGCTGAAGGTGATGCCTCTCACAGAGGTCAAAAGGTCGGTGTACAGGGACGCCAAGCCGGAGCCAACAGCTGGCGCACGGTTTGAAGTAGCACCTGGCGGGCTGCAAGCGATGTAGTTGCTGCCGCAAGTATCTCGTGCGACGTGCTCGAGTGGTGTCGCGAGGGCGGCGCCAAGGAAAACGGCGAGGGCTGCGGTGGTGGAATGCATCTTCACGAAGATATAATCCGCAACGGAGTGTTAGGACAAGAGCACGTGTCCGTCCAAAGTAGGGTTGACAGGCGTTGGATACAAGTATTGCGAGCAGAAGACTACCGAATGAGTGGGTGTTCTGTCCTAGTTGTTGTTGAAAAGAGTGCGATGCGCCGGAGCTGCTGGACTAACAAGAAAGTGATAGGAAGTCAGAAGGTGGGTGTAAAGAGTGGACGCGCAAGGCAACGAACGACACGGTGCGGAAGAGAAGAGAGGAATGGGAGTGAGCGTGAGAGGATGGTAGAAGAGACGAGATGCGCAAGCCGGACGACGTCCAGCTCAGTAATAATGTCCTCCATGTTCGCTTGTGCGTGATCGAGATTCGAGGGTCGAGATTGATGTTGAGCAGGGGTTTTGCGTGACAGGGAAGCTTCAGCTGAGGTCTTGCCAGCCGAGTGGGACGCTGTGTTTTGTTTTGCGGCGGCCGGCTGCTTGATTGGCTCGCTAGGCCACTCTCGGATTTGCTTTCTGGCGTCCCATCTTGCTACTCCAGCCAATATCGTCCGTTCTTGCCTCTCGAATGCCATTCCGCGATGTGAGAGCCTTTGCTCGCACCTTTCCTGGTCGCGCTTGAGTCGTGCCCATCACCACCGCGCTTCGTCGTAAGCTTTTTAGTCGCCACCTCGGTCTCTTGGTCGCTGACAAACCCCTGTTTCCTGGGGCAAAGCAGGCGCAAGCCACTCATGCATGTCGCGGGCCGGCGCAGTCTCAGGCCTGAGCCAAGGAGGTGGTGCCAGGCATATTGTGAGATTCGAGGCATGCTCGCAAACGGTGGCACTATCTCGACTTCATATCCGACCTGGGCCTATCAGGTCGTCGTCAAACCCTCCTACGCGAGGTTTCCTTCATCTCACTAGCACCGCCATCAGCCCGACAATCGTGCACTCGGCGGCCTTCCACCCGGCGGATACACCGTCTCTTCGACCAGTGTGATCGGCCACAGCAATAGCGTCCCCAAGAGACAGAAGAACGTCGCCCAACCCTGCCACAGCCAGACCAACAGACTCCCTACAAACGGCGCAACGAACCTGATGAACTGGTCCACCTGGTACAGATCGTTTTGAGAGGCGATGAGGTACCTCTGTGAGGACTTGTCGTAGGTCAACTGGAGGACGGTTGTGAGAGTAACGTCGGCGCGGTAGAAGGGGAAGACCCAGATCCGGAATACCTGCGACAGGGTAACGTAGAGGAGGAGGTTTCGTTGGTCGAAGGCTGTACGAGGCTTTGTTCAGTACAGACGTCCTGTGTGGTGGAGGTCTCAAGCCGTTTGCATCTAGAGAACACCGCCTGCGTACCGATTGAATGTATCTTCATGTCTATCCTTGGGCTCATAATCTTGTACCATCGATATATCACTCGTATCAAGACCCGCGAGCCTCCGAACGCGCTATAGCTGCCTGTGCGGCAGAAAGGGTGTGTGAAGGAGGCGTCATATGTGAAGTATTTCTCGATCGTCTCACGCTGGATAGAAGGCGACGATTGAGTGAGGAGGTGGATCACGTTGCCGACTTCCTCAACTAAAGTGGCACGTCAGTTCGTGCTGCTGCTGCTGCTGCCCCTTGCGATGGCAAAAGCTTGCCTGGATTCTCCATAGTCGGCAGCTCTAGATCTTGCTGACGACTGGCGGCTTCAATCCGAAGGCTGCAAATGTGTGTACAAAGCAATGACAGTAGGCTGCTCGGCGAACACGACGAACGTGACTGTCTCTCAAGCTTGTGCGGAGATGTCCTGGGCTGCTTGGACACCTTGGCCTTGCCAAAGCTCAGGTTCCTCTCGCAAACCTCTTGCACATGTCTACAGGGTGATGTCATACTTCGCTCGACATCCAGCACCGGCTTACACTTCCAGCACCTTAGTGAAGATGCAGGCACAGCATCTCGCCATCGTCGTTGAGGGCCGAGTCTCTTTCCAACTAGCATGGTCACAGCATTTGTGAAAGTGTGCTGTCCTGTGGCACTCCTGTCTTGCTCAGTAAAACTTGCGCAAGAGGACCACACTCAGTAAGGTAGTCAGTACAGCCTCTCTGCGACAACACAACCAGGTGTCTATCTGATGCCGTCGTACTCTGAGCTAGACTCTACTCACAGCGTTCCATTCTCAATCGGATGCAACGGTCTTTTGTTCTCGTTATCTTTCGGGGAACTATCAATATACGTTCCCAACTTCGATCATTTGCGCGGTACATATCTTGAAACAACCCTACGTATCTGCTCAGTACCTCTGCGCCAGTACGCTTTCCATATTTGGAGACCATGTGCACCTACCTTTATCACAGTGGGAGGAGACAGAATCCGCAGTCGTCTTCTTAAGTTGCGAGAATTGTCGCAGATATACGCAGATCTAATGCTACCTAAGTGAGTAATTCGACGCGGTACCCATTACTCCGCCTAAATTGGTTGAATCCCATTTTGTTGCGTATGTTTGCAGGAACAGAGCCGATGGCTCGGTTAGCACCTCAAGCTGCATGAGTATATCTACGGACCAGGCTCCGAGGTTCGTGCACTTCACCAACCATGGACACTCAGCAGGAAATGAAAACGATTCTATTGCGTACTTATTCCGAGGCCGCTTGGAGCTCGTATATAATTCATCTTCCCCGCCGCGGACGTCGTTAAATTCTCGGGTATAAAGCGGCCAAGCCATCTCCTGCTAATACCCGAGGGCGATGTCCTCATCCTCATCGTCTTCAGAATCTTCCATTGTTCTCGTAGAACCACCTGAAGAGAGAGAGGCTCAAACAGAGCGACAAGAGCAACTCCTCCGAATTTCAAACAAGAAGCAGCTACCACCCGTCGTGTCAAGAATCTAGAGGTCGCAGCTCTGCAGGTCGAGCTGGCTTGGAATGATCTCCTAGGCAGCGTGGATCAAGTCTGCAAGCTGATCAAGGAAGCTGGGCAGAACGGTGCCAACGTGCTTGGATTCCCAGAGGCGTTCATTCCTGGATATCATTGGAGTATTTAGACCGAGATTGTCTTCGCCAATACGTAGTTCATCCACGAATACATGGCGGACCCCTTGAGGAAGGAGTCGCGAGAAATGGACTGGACAAAAGCTGCGATGGAAGAAGCTGGCATCTTTATTGTCCTTGGACATCGTGAGAGACTGGGTAGTAGACTGTACGTTGCACAAGCTTGCGAAAGTCATGACAGAGCGGGGAGCAGCAAGCAGCTCAGCTGTCTGCGACAGTGGTGAAATTGCCGATCGAGGCCAACCTTCAGTCATTCATAAACACATCTGGTGAGATCGTGCTTTACAGACGCAAGATCAAGCCCACACTTGTCGAGCGATCTATTACTGGTGAGGAAGGCATTCTAAATGCGGACATTGATCTGCGAAACCGTGACTTCGCGATGAACTTGATCGATGTCGTAGGCCACTACTCACGACCGGACCTGCTAAGCTTGAACGTCAATCCCGAAGCGGCGAAGCATGTGAAGATGAGAACCCAGTGACAGCACACAACAGAGGTCATCTCTTTCTACGTCCAAAACGTGGCGGCACAATCTTCGCGGTGGGGGGCCCTTTGAGTAGGAGCTGGTCGAAAGGCCGCATTCGTTCGGTTCGTTAACTTCACGCGGACCTGTCCTTTCAAAAACCGAATATTGTTTGCAGATACGCGACTGAGACATTTGTCCATGTTTCAAGAAGCCATGGCGCGCCCTATGTAAGAGGATGAGTATTTTCTTCGCTGTACGCGTTGCCTCCCCTCTCTGTCCAACTACATCACGCCTCCATTTAGATGCACGTCCCTGGATGTCAACCAGCGGGAATCGACGCGATCATGAACACTTGCGGAAGCGACGGGCCGGGTCTGTACTAGTCTTCCGATTCCCCCACTTCCAGCATCAAGCATCGCCGTTCCGAGTCAGTAAGGTTAGGAGCATTTCTACTTCTCTGTGGAGCAATGATATACCTTGATCTGGTTGGAATCGCCTGCATGGTTCCACTTTTCCGCTGCGGGATCGTTGAAGCTGATCGCATCGAATCTCGCTGGAGAGCTGTCTTAATCCCGCGCTTGTCGAGCCAAGCTACACTGCGGAGTTACTAGGTACTGCCAGAAGCGCGAGCAGATCCTTTCTCCGAAGAAGAGCGGCCGACTGATCCAGGAGAAACTCGTACTCGGCTGTGAGACAGTTATCGGCGCAGAT